>CM057809.1:45586065-45883565 GCA_030067965.1 Latrodectus elegans
TTAGTCATTAATAATTGGGTTTATATTTAGTTTATGAAAATTATGATTCATTACAAAATGACATTTTAGAGATAAGGCATATCATTTTCTCTTTCTTCTTATTCCAATTCTATTATGAATTATACACATATATATTTACAGGATTTTATTTTAGGACACAAAAATTTCATAAAAGTTCCAGCTAATAAATAATTTAATAGATTCAACTGTCCGTGAAATTTTGACTACAAGAAATAGATCATATAAAATAACTTTAAAAGATCAACATAGATTGGTAGTTACACATATGAAAATAACAGTATAACAAAATTTTTATTTATAGTAATTTTTCTAGGCTTATATTTTGTAACATACAAAAAGGTAAAAAGTTTTCAAGGAATATGCTTTAACTGAACAAATATTAACTGCTTGAATTTTTTTTTCCAAGCTTTACTTAGATTTTTAATAGTAAATTTGAAATTTTATTTGCAATGCTTTTTCTTTTTCACAAATAAATACAACGACTGCATACAGGAATCACAGTTTTTTTAATGATATTTCATGCTCTTGTAAAGACAACTGCAGCAAGAAAATTTTATCGATCTTTACATCCACAATATTCTGCTAAGAGATAGCAAAACTGTCATACAGTAATTTGCTTTTTTAAAGACTTAAATATGCAATTTTATTATTCATGTTGCAATCTGAGTACCTTTTCTTACAATCTTCAATCCAACCCCTTGATTTACAGAATGAATCCATCAAATTCAATTAGGTCTTCTTTTATAGAACTTCATTTTTATGAGGCAAAATTGCCAAAAAATTCATGTACATCATAGAATTTCATGCAAAGTAGAGCCTGAAACTGTTAAAATTTCCATTAAGGTAAATTTAGTTTTTAAAGATAAAAAATAAAGGTGATAAGCTTCACACTTAACAGTGTAAGTGTTAAAATAGGCTACAACATACAAGACACTATTGTAGAAACTAAAAAACAATTACCACAATAACAACTCCATAAAATAACTTTAAACTATGATATAAGTCTTGTAATTGAAAAAAAATTAAGGAATTCTCTTACACACAACATATTAGATATAAGCATAATTAAACTTTTCATAAGCTAAAGCTGCACTTAATGGCACGACGACTCTGACGGGGAAGAAGGCCTTCAGTGACTATCTGTTTTTATAACCACTGGCCATGGGGTGCGAAGAATATGTTCCAGTTAGGAGGTCACCCTAATGCAAAACTCACAGTGTTTAGTTTCCAAGTATTAGTACTCAGTTTTATAGATCCACTGAAGGGATAAAAGATTAAGTTAAACTTGTTTAACCCAAGGATAGAATCAACTGTGCATTGGGATTCTTTGAAACATCCAAAATAAAACCTAAAGAAACAAGCTTCCTTTCAGATAAAAGAATGATCTTGAAAACAAGTCTATAAAATTATCAGAATAAAACAATTTTCTCATTTCTATCGAAAAGCTATCAATAATTCTTAACCTTTAAATAAATACAACAGTTGACAAAGAATAGACTTAAATATTGCTTTCTGATGTGTGTGTGTGTATTAGTACACTTCATTACCAATGGTTTTAAATAGCATTCTTGAATCCATATGTATATAATTACTTACATCCACTTAATTTAAACAAAAAATCTTGCATTAATTTTAATTTTAATAACTTCTACGAGTCTTTTACATTTAAACTGAAATCCATTACATTTAAATTGAACCTAGTTTTAGTATTCTGACCTTCAGATTGTTCATATTCTGGCTGTTTTGGGTATTTTGCTCATCATCAGTTGTAGGGGAAAGGGAAAATCATAATGTAGAGATTGGCACTTTACACATGATATAAGAATTCTCACTTCTAACAGTTCTCCGAACAATTTTTTAAAATTTTGTTTTTATTACAATGTGGGACCTTTTTATGGTTTTAGGTCAGTTTTGTTACAGTTTGTATTGCTTTCAGATATATTTTGTGCACATCTCTTATATCAGAAAACTTTGACTCCAGAATAAATTGGAAAGGAAGCATTATTTATCAGAGGATGAATATACACATATGATAAATGAACCAATTAGTGACATAGATGAAAGTGATGATTAATTTGCTAAAGAATTAGAAATCAATATTTCTAGTGATTCTGACATGGACATTTTGTCAAAGACTGAGCTCGCTGAATGCTTGACTTTCACGTCCCATAAAAGTTCAACTCAAGAGATACTTCACCTTGAATTCGAGAGCCTGAGAAATTACATCCTCATACATTTACTGGAATACCAGAAACAAATTTTGTAGATCATGCAAGAAAAAGAAATCAATTTCTTTAATATTTTCTTTGATGATGATGTTCTAAATTTGATTGTTGAAGAAACAAACAGTTCCATTCTAGAATATGGAGAGCCAATGTATTCACATACTTTAGAGTAAATCTAAATAAATTAGAAAGAATTCAAATTAGAGCTGTAAAAATCATTGGTGGATGGAGATATAATTGCCCAGACAGAATAGCTCTTTTTGAGTTTGACTTACCGCCATGGCAGTTTAGAAGGAAATCTATAGTCTTAAGAAATATTACAATAAACTTATTAGTTAAGAAACCAGAATAGAACATCTTCTTATCTCATAAATTGGAGCAATAATCACAGACTGAAAAGAAATAGTCCCTTATCTTTGGCCACTACAAATGATTTTATGAATCCTGTTTGCCACATTGAACCTCATTTCTTGAGATATAGTCCTGATACTGATTTTGATTGTATCCACTTTCCAGAGATCTGCTATACTCTACCAAAAAAAGCATCAACAGTCCATAATTAAAGAGACAAGTAGCTCTAGAGACTATTAACCAAATTCCAACTGATAATATGCAAATCTATACTGATGGTAGTAAAAACAACGAGGGCCACTCTGGTAGTGGTGTATTTATCCTATGTCTACCCAAAGTTTCAAGTTCAGATATTCTGATTTCTGCTCTGTATTCAGATCGGAGCTTACAGCTATTGAAAATGGACTGAGTTATGAAACAACTTTAAATAATAAATGCAAATGAAAGAAATTTGAATAATAAATGTTCTTGTTATTTAAAAATTACCCATAATGGTTTGCAATTAAGTTTTCCTCAAATATTAACTTATATTAAGTAATTAATTACTTCTGTTTTGGTTAATTGTCATCCACGAGTCATTTTTTTCCAATGAGTGTGAACTGATTGGAACCTACAGTTTAAAGTGGATTTGAAACCATTACAAACATACAAACCCACAAAATGTTAAATCGAAGGCTAGACCACTAATTATTCAGCTGCCAGCTCAGATTTTTTGGCAGAGAAAAAATCACCGAATTTCATTACATTTGTATATTTATTGATTTTTGCAGCCAGTAATTATGATGCTCACTTTAACATAATGCTGATCTGTAAATGCAAGTATATTGTTTTGAAGTTCCAAGTAATGAACTAACAGAGAACCCTATCTCTCAATTCTATTAAGTATATGCAACTAAACAGCTAATTATAATATTCAGTTAATCACATTAACATACCTGCCAACCTTGGAGGGAAAAAAATCTCTTACTGATTTTGAGGAAAATATTAGAAGACACTACTAGTGACATTTTTGCTTGAAACAGAATGTTTAAAACAGTAATATCACAAAAAGACAATTTTACTTTTTAGATTATACATTCTGATGATGATTTTAAACATAGTTTGTGCTACTTTTAATATTTTAATAAAATATTAATCAACCTCATAAAGGAATTATGAAAAATAAAAGATTACATGTGAAAAAAATATAAGCATTTACGTCCCAATATTTATTTTATAGGGCAACTTTCACTACACTAGTGCAATTTATAAATATTAAACATAAAAAATTACATAACATAAAATACATTAATAAATAAATTCAATTCAGTGAAAAATACTTCTAAGAATATAGAAATTAACAAATACTTTGTCCATAAAATACATAATACATTTCAAATTCAAATAACCCATGGTAATAAATTTTTTCATACATTGCTGTCTTAGACTTTTTAGAAATGACTTGATGAACTCAGTCAAATTTTTTTCTGATTGTTTAAAGTTTTTTGCTGAAATTGCCAAAAATCATTAGATTTTCATACATTATCAAAAAATTGGGACAAATGATGAAAAATCAGGGTTTCCCAATAAATCAATAGAGTCAGCAGTTATACATTAAATAAGGTCAATAGCGAATGATTTATGAATACATATGCATTGCTTAGACACTTACATTACAATAGCTCAATTTTTAATATTAAATACAATGCTTCATATTACAGAATAGAAACTTACAATTTTTCATTAAACTAAAATTTTCTATTAATTATTGAGTTTTATTTAGTTTTGTCCACTCGAAACACACTTAATACTAAATCAAATAATTGCATTGCTCAATTAAACATATAACCTTTATTTTTATTTTTAACATTAGTTACAAAATTGGATAAAATATCAATTTTTTTTTTTATCCTACGTCAGTCATTTGCATTATCTGCCATAAGACCTCTGGCAGCCCAATAAAATTTAGCCTTGGTAAAGTTGTCAGAGTCAAAAGTAATAAAAGTCCATAATTTCATCCGACAAACAAAGGGGGCAGGTATCTACAGCAACTACACCAATGCTGTTTAGATGTTTATACAAAAAGTCATGTCCAGTCAAAAGATGAAAATTTGCAGTAAAAACTGCATGAGGCAAATCCATCGGGACAGGCAACTTCATAAGAACGTTCCACTTTTTATCTGCTGAAAGTGCTGTATAAATTTGCTCTAGGTGTTGGTCAATTTCCCCCTAGCCTCTGAACTAAACTGATGGGCAGTTATTGGAAACAGAGGCTGAGGCAGCTTACAACCATTTTTAGCCATTTCAATGCTTTTTCATTTCCAGGCACCCCACAGTGGCTAGGGATCCATTGAAAATCTATCTCTCAGCCAGAGGCAATAGCATTAGAAACAAGTCTCTTAGTCTCTTCAACAAGTGAGCAGTCACTAAGTGTGTAGGAGGCAGCAGCCAAGATTGCAGCCTGGGAGTCAATAAAAATAACTGCCTTGCCAAAGTTAGTATCAAGACCAATGAGATTTAGGATTGCTTTATTCATAGCGAAAATCTCTGCATCAAAGTTTGAGGCTTTTAGTTCAACAGCTCAGGATTCCTCAAAAAAGCCCTCACAGAACAGTCCAGCACCAGTATTTCCATCACAGGCAGAACCATCAGTATAAATGTGGATCCATTCATAGCTAGGATACTTTGTAGCTATAATTTCTAAGGAAATAGCTTTAAGAGCATCAGGAATTTCATCACATTTCTTAACAGGCATATGGATGGTAAGTCTGTAGGTAGGAGTTTTAATTATATGTGGAGAGAAGCCAAACTGTGATGGGTATGGTAAAGTTGGTAATTTGATAAAATATCATCTAATTTGATAAAATATCAAATTAGATGATATGATTAAAAACCAGTATATCATCATAAAAACTAATAAGTGAAAATAATAACTTTAAGAACAGAGAACATATTACAGTGTGTATAACCAATGTATATTAAGAAAGTGTTTTATTTATTTAGAAAAACACCACATTAAAATCTCAAACATACCAGATGTTGGTGCAAATATGCTAGAAGAAATGGTCATTTTTTGATTGCACATAGAGCCTTCACAACAGCAGAAGAGAAGTTGAACATTTGGTTCACGGCGAGTTTCAACACAACGGTTTCCATTACTACAAGCATCATGGCTAGCTACCCAACAGCCTATAACAAAATAAAATTAATTATTTAGAAATATTATTATTCTTATGAATGAAATTAAGAGAAATTTTATACAATGTATTCCAAAAAGTTTTGTAATATTACACTCATGCACATTTACTTTAATTATACAAAGTTTACTTTCTCTCTCTCTTTCTGCTGAAGTAACAGAAAAATTTATGCTCTAATGACAGCGCAAAATAAAGAAAATTAGATAAAAAAAATTAAAAGAACACAGTTTGCTCTTGTTCATACATTAAAAAAGTTTACAGTTAAAATATTTATACACATTAATGATTATGCAATAACAAAAATATGTAATTATACATGAATTTACTGCTTTGAATCATAATCAGATATATTTAATAGCAATCTAAGAATTGCAATTCCTTTTTGATTTTTGTTGAAAACTTGAGAAGTACACTTTAAGTTTCTAAAGTAAACTTAATTACTTTGGATAAAATATGAAATAAGGCAGAACAAGATTTAAGCATT
Organism: Latrodectus elegans; assembly: GCA_030067965.1. Lineage (NCBI taxonomy): Eukaryota > Metazoa > Arthropoda > Arachnida > Araneae > Theridiidae > Latrodectus > Latrodectus elegans. Next base: position 45,592,323 of record CM057809.1, read on the forward strand.
TTAAAAAACCTTTTTAGTTATCATTATTATTTTGTTTCAAATTAAAAATCTATTAAGTAAAGTCGTGAAAAAATTAATTTACAAGATTTAATCAAGAAAAAGAAACACAGCAAATAATTAAAAATCATTTCATTTAGATCTTAATGATGGTAAAATAAAGAAAAACTCTAAAAAACTTGCTATATTATCAAGAAAAATATATAAAATTGAGACATAGAACTATGTTAATTTATTGCTACTGTTATGAGAAATTAATATAAATTTATTTTATAAAAGGCTAAAAACTACTTAAATAAAAATATTATTTATTTAGTTTATTACTAATACTGTATAGTAATTTTTGATGAGCAAATGACACCTTTGTAATTAATGTTAATTTGCAATTCTTTAATTCCTTAGGCATTAAGCACAACTTTCTATTCCTCCATTACCATAGATTTTTCGTGTTTGTTCACCAAAAAATAACTGATACTTCTTTCAGCTGGATACAAGTGGTGGAATTAAGTGCATTTTTGTTCTACTATCATATTGCTGATACATCTTATACAGTGGATGTGATCATCAATGACAAACTTAGTCATTATCATAAGACATTTTAAATTTCCTCCCATCAAATTGCTGTAAACAGAAAACTAGCATTCAATAAACAGATATTTGACATAGTATTTGGTTTAGTTTACTAGCAGCTCAAGTCATTTTCTTTAAAGTGAGAATTAAAGTCAAACTATTGAAGTGAAAATCTGAGCACTAATCATAATCACAACAGTATTTAACAGCTGATTCTCATAATCTGATAAAACTAAGACATTCAGTGCAAAACTTTTGTATAAATTAAATGTGCATACACATTAAAAGTTAAACTAAAGATCTCGAAAATATAGAAAAAAAATATTTTTATTTTTTTTTTTAACTGGATGAAATTTATTACAAATGCAATAAAAGGGTCCATTTATTTATACTTATTTTTATGAAAATAATAGATATGGAATTATCATTACTACTTATTACATATCGTGCAATGTTATGAGAAAGTTGAAACAATTCAAGAAATCTTAATTTAGAAAGAAATTGCAATTTATTTCACAAATGTTTAGATTAATAAATGGTAGTATTATACTCAAAAAAGGATCTGAGAATTGAACTAACAGTTACACAAAATTTGAGTCAAATAAGAGTCTTTTTTAAGATACACACAGATAAAGATAAGGGATTTCATTTTAAATCCATATGCATATTTGCTATTACATATAATGATATTTTCAAATATCTTTCATAAGCATTAAAATAAAATAATTAGTTTTTCTTAATAAATAGAAATGTAGAAATTCTGGTAGCATATAGATTTTTTTAGTAGCATTCGGAATTTTAAAATAAATAAATAAAATATTAGACTTTGTGGATTTTTAGAGGCTGAATTGTAGGAGCCTATCTAGCTGGAGCAAGTATGACTGAAAGATAGCAAATTTTGGGCATTTCTAGAGGTATAAAGTTTAAAGTCATGAAAGCATACACACAGTATGATATGATGAACATGATACAGCAAAATAGTGCATGAGAAGAGAAGCTCAGTGGAAAACACCAGCAAGTATTGAAGCAGAATGTAGTGTATGGAAAGTGAACAACTGCAGCAAAAGTGACCAATGCTTATTCAGTATCTGGATTCCTCACTGTTAATGATTACAAATAAAAGTTACCTTCATAAATAGAACATTTGTGGTGAAACCGTAATTCTCAAGATACTTCTCATTAATGTTAATGGCAAACATTTTCTATACTAATGTCACACTCACAAAACCTGAGCAATACTAAAGTACAAGAAAGTACTGTGGTCTGATGAATCGTCTTCCACACTTTTCCCTACAACAGGATAGGTGCACGTTTGGAGTACACCTACACAAGCATATTATCACACATGGTTGTATCCTTCCAACTATCAAGCATGGTGGTGCATCTATCATGTGGATAATTGTGTAATGGTTTTTTCAACAGGACCAATCTAATAAGAAAGAATCATTGCAAAATACAGGGAAATTTTAGATGACCAGTTCCATTCTATGAAGCAAGCCTTGTTCTCTGCAAGAAATGGGGTTTTCATGTACCTATCCATGCAGCAGGAATTGTCCAACAATGGTTTGAAGAACACAATGATGAAATTTAACATCTACATTGGCTTGTATAGTCAGCTGGCTTCAATACAATCAAATTATTATGGTCTATTTTAGAGAGAAAGAGCATAATACAAAATCAATATCCTCCATTGGATTTTTCTTAGAACTTTCTCAATACTCCCAAGAAGAATTGCATAATATTCTTCTAAGCATTGTTTATAAATCTAAGGAGTTTTCATTATTTTGCTAAACAATTGTACGTGTAATTTATATGTACCTTACCTTCCAATACAGGAAGTGCCTTTAAAATAAAATTCTAATTATGAATGCAAAATGTCAGACCAATACAATAATTGAAAAAAAAATATTTAAACACATCTTCTTTATGAAGGACACAGTATATATTTTAAATAAAAATAACCACTTTAATGTTACAAGAATTGGTTTTAATTTAAATAAAATATCTGAAAATTCAGTAATTATAAAAATTCATTTGAATAATTTCAGATCAAACTCAAACTTAAAATAAAAACCAATAAAAATAGCTTTCAGAAGTAAAAATTGTTTCAGAAATTATTTTATATTATTACAAATATTACTTGATTATTTATTTTTAAACCAATAAAAATTAAACTATTAATTCTTACTATAAAAATATTTCATCCAATTGAAATGCAATCTTAAAGCAAATTAAGTAAAACTAATATATTAATAGGTAATTAGTTATTGAGGAAGGGAAATATTTCATTTGGATAAAATGTTGCTATAAAAGTTAGATGAAATTTTATTCATATTAATTAAGATTCATTTCCAAATATCCAATTAAATAAATAAAATGTTTCAAAAAGTTAATTTAACTTTTGTTTGAGTGCTTAACACCTGTAGAAAGAATTTTTTTCAGAAGTTACAAATTATAAAAGTCTTACTTTAAGATCTTGGAATTTTTAAGCAATAATATTAAATAACAAATTACCTAAATCAGAGTCAAATAACATCTAGGAAATATTTACTAGTATAAAGAATAAGATATTAAAACATCATATTCTTTGTTATATATATATATATATATATATATATATATATATATATATATATGGAGATTTAAAATATTTACACAAAAAAGTGAGAATTTGTTTATTTAAGAACTTTTTTAATGTTCATGTCAGTTTGATCATCCATACTAAGGACGATAGGAATATATTGGGGTAATGAATAAAATAGAGAAAGACTTATCACCACGTGCACTGGATAATAAGCGCTGTAATAAAAGTTGATTGCATTCATGGGAACAAATTTAAACATTTTCACTTAATACTATCTTTTTTTATTTACTACACAACACTCTTTAACTAACTAACATAATTAACACTCTTTAACTAACTAACATAATTAATTATTTTTGTATTCACTATTTTATAAAGGATAATATACATAATAAAATCTCCCAGACAAAAGGGGCTTCACTAACTTTCCCGATCTATGACTGTTTTTTCCTTCTCTCTGCTTGCCACCTGTGTTCTTGCAAGCTTGAAGAATAATGTGTATTTCCTCCCAGGTCTTGATTGCCAGAAACCCTAAGACCGGTTTTCAAGGTAGTAGGGCATTTAAGTTTTTCTGCACAATGCCACAGTCTGTATATATATTAATAAAAATAAAAATAAATTAACTGACATGTAGACTCAGAACTTCCCTTTTCCCATTTAAATATCTGATTTTATTTTCTTGCTCTCTCTATATTACCTTTACATACATATTAATGCAAAAACTTAGTTATATGTGGTTAATATAGCTACATATAAAACAATTTTATTTTCATTGGATAGCCAAATTAGGAGGGAAATTAGTACTGTATATCAGCACTGGATATAGTTTATAAATTGCCTAAGAGACATTTCCAAAATATATTTATTATACAATCAAATTCCACTCTGATAGATGACAGCTTTATTCTTCAACCAATTTTAACACTTCTACTTTTATATTCTGTATACTAAAATATTTCTAAACAGTGGTTAAAAAGTACTGACTACAACTAGTAACCTTAATAGGACTTAAGAAATTACTTCACAAGCAAGAAAAAAAAAATGGAAGACATTTTAAAAAAGATTTTTCATACAAGGATTGATTTTTTTTTTTTTTTTGGCAAAGCAACACACCAAAACTAAACCTTTAAAAATTCCATAGGAATAAAAGATAAGTAACATCACAAAACAGAAACATTAGGCCTTCCTTTTCAGTACTTTACAAGGGTTAAATGAAAACAGTAAATGAATGAAAATTCTTCCCTGATAACTATTTTACACTTGCTTACAAAATTTGAGCAAAGGAAAATTTATAAAACAAATTTGAATCAGAGGGAATACAGTTTGCTGTAGACATAGAAGAAAGAAAGTTAATATTTTACATGTTTTGACAATCAGTTTTGCATTAAAGAATAAACAAACAAACAAACAAAAAAAAAAAAAAACAAAGAAGAAGAAGAAGAAGACAGCACTAAGCACAACAAGAATTGCATTAAGTGTAGATAATAAGTATTTATAACTTTGGTCACACTTCTTTAAAAAAAAATGTATTCTCATGGCTATCAGAAGATAAAGGAAAAATTCTGAGTATATTGGCCTGCTCTCAGATACAACGAAACAGTATAAGTAACTACAAATGTTGCTTAATTTTTCAGCATTTACCATTCAATCCTTTCATAATTATGAAAATAATTTTACGCCAACAAAACAATTGTCAGCTGACAGTTCTGATCTCTACAGAAGATTGAAATAGTGTTTCACTAGCCAAGCAGATTAAGTTTCAGAATTTATTGAAGGTGAATAAAGTTTGGAATCTAAAGGACAAAGTAAAGTATCCTAATATTATTACATTTAATATAGTTTTTTAGCTTTATCTACCTGTAAATCTGCATTTGCAACAATAAATATAAAATATTATTGGCTTTTTTTCTAGCTTATTATACTAGACACCACTATGTGCACACATTGCAGCACTTTGAAATATTAAATAATCAGTACCTTAGAAAAGTCTCTGTCTACTCACTCCTGTTTTAGAAGATGTCTTGTATATATCATTTTGATTTTTCAACCATACCCAGTTAACTTCTTGTTTTAAAATATCTAATGACAATATGATGAAATCTCTCTAGAAGGCATGAATTTAATATGGTTCAAAAGCAGTACACATTTTTTGTATAGTCGATTGTTCTCAACAGACACACTCAGGAAACATCTTAAAACCACTACATTGAAACTAGTAAGCAACACTCTTTGGATAAGTCAGTCAATGATCCTTAAAATCTTTAAATAAAAAACTTTAGTCCTTAAAATTCTTTGATATAAAAAAATATTTTTAGTATTTAAATATTTATAAAAGTGAAGAAATCCATGATTCAAGATAAGCCAAGTAATAAATTGACGATAGTAAAATAATTTAAGTTTTATCATTTTTTGTTTTAAAAATTTGAATCGTTTTTTAATCTGATAAGTTAACTTTTTCAATCAAAAGATTTTCATTTATTACAAGCAACTGATTTACCAAACAATTCCTTAACTTTTTAAGGAATTAAAATCATATAACTCCTTTGATAACATTAGCATACAAGCAAAAAATTAGTCAAAGAAATAGATAAAAAAAATCTTGAAAAATGTCAAGACCATGTCATGCTTAATCTCAAAAAATGAAATTTTTAACATAAATGTGTAGGCAATATTATACAAGATTTAAATGAGAAATATAATACAATATTTTTTTCTTTACTCAAACCAGGCAATTACCACACTGGAACTGAGACTTAATCTACTAAATAGTATTAATTAATTAATAATTCTTTTGTGCTTTTATACAATGTCTTACAATGGTAAAAGCTATATTCCTGGCCTAGCACCTATGATCACAAGTTAAATTTCCTTAAGCTTTCATTGTATTGAAGGATACAAGTTTCCATTCTTCAATACAGGTATCAACAAGTCAACTGAACTGTGTTGGATTGGTACAAAGTTATTTTCATACATAATTTGAAATTCCTCCTGAAACCTGGTGACAAACATGTAAAGTAGAGAAAAAAGGTCACAAGCAATTGGTCCCAACATGGCATGCATTCTAAGACATAAACAGCATGGTCTTGATAAAGATTCCATGGAGATATCCCATTGACCAATACACCTAAAACAAGGTTTAGTGACAGCTGTATAGTGTCAGGATAAAACTTTAGAACAAATATAAAACTGCATGCAGTAGTAAATGGGATTACTTTCATTTTAATGGATATGATGCAATTTCCCAAAGGACTGTCATCGATAACATCTGGAGAATGAAGAATTCCATGACTGAAGTAGCAAACATACTCATCTAACCTGAATCCCAATGAATATTTTTGGGATACTTTTTGCTGTGTTATGCATAAGTACATATTTTCTTCAAGTCTTTCTCACAGACTTAGAAACTACTCTATAGAAAGAATAGCTATTAGTTGACTGAGAGAGTCAATTGATTACTTAAGAGAAAAATCTAATCAAACACAACAAAACCTGTTCATATAAGGGGTGATTACAAAGCTTAATATTGTTGTTTTACTGATTTGTTTTGAATTTATATTTTTGTTATTGACACCATATAGCAAGTGATATTTATGAAAATTCAATATTGTTTTAATCTTTAAATGATTCTTTAATTTCATGAACAAACATAATTTTCTTTGCCATGTTTCTTATTAATAAAATAATTACTTATTGATTTTTTCACATTATACCCCTCCTTAATCAACTTTTGGAAATGACTGTTAATTCATCAAATAATAAAATCTTAAGTTTTTTGCTATCAGAAATTTTATTTTGTGGATTTTTAATATTTTCCTTAATAAAGACAAAAATATTTATTCATATAATTTTAACAAAAATAAAAATTAAACAAAATAATGAATAAAATAAAATCATTTTCTGAAAATTCAGACAAACTATCAAACAAAAAGATAAAATTAAATTATTGTTAGAAATAAATAAATGAAACAATGCATGAAAATAAAAGGGCTCGTCTATCTTTTTTTTAAACTATCACCGAAGTGGCTAGAAAATAAAATTTAAATGCACTTTCCAAAGACTTCCTTTGAAATGATATTCTTTGGTCTCACTTTACTGAGTCAAATAAAAATATTTTATAAATTTTGAAATACATGAGTAAGATCAGAAATTTTTCTATAAATGATAATCAACTTAGAAAAACAAAAACAATTTGAATTTCATAGTAGTGATACTGATGAAAATTAATCAATCTTGCTAGGATATTTAAGTAATTATCTTGAGTATTAATTTAAGATTAAGAAATAAATTATATAATCAGTACTTTTTAATTATCTAAAAAAAATAAAAAAATATAGAGCTTTGTTAAAATTGTTATTGTGAAATTTTTCTCAAAAAATACATAAATAAAGTTTATTATCAACAAATGGTTAAAAAGACACTTCAAACTAACCTTTTAACTTGATTGTAAAAGATTTGCTGGTATTTTGCCACAATACATAACATAAATTGCCTTTTTCATTTTCTCCAGGCCTACATTCTTCAGTTCCATTACATCCTTCACCATTACTGCTACTTTTACACATAGTCTCATTATATTTTACACAATATGTGTCAGTAGTGGCATTTATAGAAGTTAAACCTGAAATGAAAAAATAAAAAGAAATACAAGAGAATTCTTATAAGCAGCTTTTTAAAATTTGTTTAGTATTTCTAAATTCAGTTAATCTGTCACATGACATACTTTATTCTTGGCCAAAATAAAGAAAAACTGACAATATGAGATATAAAAAAAATTAAAGAAAAACTTTCTATGAACAATCACATTTAGAGATTAAAATATTTTATAATTTATTTAACCCTAAAATTTATTTTCATTTATTATTAAAATTAATGCATTCAACAGTTATTGATATATTAATTATATCTTTGCAATACTAATAATAAAAAATAAAAACAATCCAAATTTTATTTGAATTTGAAGATAATTGAATCAAATCAAAATCTGATTGAAATATATTAATGAAATCTTATTAATTTTATAAGATCCGGGTATTTTTTTAAAAGTGACAAATTAAAAGGATGTTAATATATAGAAAATGTATATTTTGATTCCTTTAACTATTTTCATAGACAAAAATAAGGGGGAAAACTCATATATAAATTTTTTACAACACACTAGTAGTCACTAAAGTTAACAATTCAATTTTTAACTACATTAAGCATATTTATAAGTGCCATTTAGTAATTTTACTCTAATAATTCAAAATCCTTCTGAATAAATAGAATAAGGATTGGTGTAAGTTTCATCTCTCCCCCCCCACCAAGTGATTTCTCGCCAAATCTAGCATCCTTTGTTAAGATTATAGTGTTGACAATTTGGGTTTGTTTTGATTATAGTGTAAACAAATTGAGTTTTTGCTACTTTTCAGTTTTTTTGTTGCCAGATTTGTTTTTCTTGTGTTTTACACCATTTTTATGTCATGTATATGGCTCTTTTCAGTGGCTACAGAATTTGAAGTTTTCATTTTACTTTCAATTTGAACTTTTTGTCAAAATTCAAAAACTAGTTTTGTGAAACAAATCAACACAAACAAGAAGAGGTTTCAAATAAAAAATCTTACTCAATGCAAATTATAAACCAATGAGTATAAAGCTCCAAAACAGTTTTTTGTCATAACCTAACCTATCTTTTTGTTCTATGTTAGTTGTTGTGTTTTGTTGTTGCCAGCATTTAAACATCGTAAATTGTTCTTTTCCAAATTTCTTTCTATTTATTTATTTATTATATAACTTTCTTATATATTTTTAGCATCGTAAACTGTTCTTTTTTTCAATTTCTTTTTGTTTATTTTCTTCTTTTTATATATTTTTGTTAATTTATTATTATATTTTTCCATAATATCATTGAGCATATTTGACATGGGAGCTTGACATGATACCAAGTAAGTCCATCAATCTCATTTACTTATCGCTTTTACCGGTTATTTTGAAGAGAAGACAAACCCAACTAAAAAGTTTTTATTTATTTTCCAATAATACTTTTTTAGATTTTTTGAACTATTGTGTGATTTAAAATTTTATAAAATGTATATTTTTTAATTTTGAAAAAATTCTTGCATTAAAGAACATGCGCTTAGATTGGAGATGAAAAATGTCACAATGGTTGCCAATGGAAGGGGGGGGGCACATCAAACTAATTCTTAAAGATTCCTAATTTTAATAAAAAATAAAGTATGAAATTATTATGTAATAACTTGCTTTCTTAAGTGGGTTTTGACAATCATAGAGTATTTGTGATAAGGTGGAAAGCTAAGTCCCAGCTCTCTTTTCTAGGAGCCTTAATTAAAAACATCACATATCAAATGCCTTCACTTTAGCAAAAAAATGTTTTCAAATATACGCAATTGTCTCCTTAATTGTACATAGAGTATCCATTAGAATCAAATGGGTTAGATACTAGATAGCATTATTTCATAATCTTAAGCAGAATCTTACTACAAGAACCTGTCATTAGAACAATGACAATGTAAATGTGAAGTTGTATTGCAACTCTTATATTTTGTATTTTACTTAAATAAGAATGTCATAAATTTTTATTTAAAGAAATTAATTTTCAGAATTTCAATTTTTAATAACACAAAAATTTAAGGAATAATAGCTCATTAAAATTAACAAGAATATTAAATTTACTAATAAAATATTAATTTTATGTATAACCAAATGAAAATGATTGTGTATAATACTAAAAACAAAAATGTTTATCATAATTTAGTATTATTATAGAATACTAAAAATTAATAAGAAATGAAAATAGTTATTAAAAATGTCTCAAAAACCATATACACTATCAGGTATATCTTCTTTTTTTCCCTCAAATATTATAGAAGTATACTTGGAAAAAAAAGCATGGATGCAAAAATTTAGATTCATGACTTATTAATGATTAAGACTGTAGGAATTAAGCACAGAACTACAATTCTTCCTAATAGGATTTTAATATTTGTCAGTAAATAGAATAGAATTCATCTTGCTGTTTTCTGTAATTTCTTATATTTTGTATGCCTAAAACACATATTACATTTTCCCTACTTCTTAACACTCTCAAAATAATTAAAAGCAAGTTTTCTTATGCCGATTTTGCACTTACTTCCCCTTAAAAAAATGAGATCGGATATTAAGCAATTAATTCAATATAATTATTTTAATTTATTTCTCAAATGAATAATTAACACTATCTCTTAGTTTTATAGAGTAAATTAAATTCTGGGTTTATTTCAAGATTATTTTCATGCAGATTTCACATTACTAAATAATTTTTATTTCTTTTAAATCATTTTTTTCAGTTAGAGTAAAGCATTCTAGGAAAGTTAATTTCAAATTTTATGATACACATTAACATTTCATAGGGAACACTTTTAAAACACTAATAAGTTTTTCAATTCTTGTTAATGTATGGAAAAGTTAAGATTAACTAGGAAGTAAGTTATTCACAATCATGTTGTTATTAGAATAAGAAAGTTTTAATTTCATCATTAAAAAAACATCTTTTTTTATGCATTTGATATAAGTTGAAAGTGAATGATCAAATGTAATATATTTTTGGTTTATTTTATTGCATTATTCCCACAAAAAGAAGGTACATTCAAATTTGCATGAAAAAGTAAAAATATTTGCATGCATCAGTAAAAATTTTAAAAATTCATAAAACCCAAGAAATAACCAAAATAAAAATATTTGCTTATTTAGCATCAATAAGTCATGAATTTAAAAAAAAAAAATGGGAAGGAATAGAATAGCTGATACATGAATAGCTGCTGGTGTTTTATACATAAATAAAAATAAAAGGAACACAAATAACAAAAATGTTACCAAGCCCAAACTTCTATTAACTTCTTGTACACTGCTAGTATCTGCAGCAAAGTCTGATACTAGCACTTCCATTTTGGCTGCAATACGTACAATAATTACTGCCTTAGACTTGGTCTTCTGGATCTTACACAACTCTCTAGCAATCCAGTTTCCTCAAATTGCTAAATAAATTTTATGAGGCCTACCACTTTTAAAGGGCCTTTCTTAGTCTTCATATTTTTCTGAAGTTGTAATTTACACAGAGCAAAAATCACTGATTCCTGGTTTATATAAAATAGCTTCACCAACAAGGTTTCATCTTTCCTACTCAATATCCTTGTTCATTTACATGGGATCAATAAAAAAACTGTCTTTGTACTAAGAACATGAATATTTATAATCACCAGTTTCAATTGCATTTTTCCAATATAGTCATTCATACCAGCACCATCTGACAGCTGTTTTTTTTTTTTCTTTTTTTTCCCCCTCCTCTGGAAAAAATCTTATGTCTAATTGATGATAAACTTGCAAACCATTCTCTTATTTAGAATATTTTTCAGGTTTCATAAATTTGTAAATTTTTTATGAACACTTTGCCCAACCTATATTTATATTTTATGGGACTTTTTAAAGAATATTCTCAGACTAACACCATATAATGGGCAGCTTAATGGTTAAAGGCCGATTATATGGCATTTTAGCAATTAGAATTCTAGGAAAACTTTTCATAGTGGGTTGTATCAACACATCCACAGTTTCTTGTTCCCACCATCTTTGCCACAGCAGGTGCATGGTGGATGCGTCCCAGGGCCTGTCAGCTGCGATTTGTTGTAAAAACTAACCTGCTTTTCTCAGTCCGATCACCATGCCCTTTGTGAACTCATTTATTTGCTGGAACTGACTCCATCAACAATGGCCTGACATTCTCTGCAATTACAGGATTCCTTTGTAACAAGAACAAACTTTTAACGATTATTTTCCAAGCATCATTAATGGCACGAATACTTCCCACTCTGGGGGTTCCTCACCTTATATCTTATCCAACATGTGCTCAAGAGTTGCACATTTCACATCATTTGTCTAACTTGGTAAGGGGTGCATCTATCCTGAAATTTGCATAATTTTCTGCAAATTCTTAGTGTTGCATTTTTAATGTCAGGAAGTGTATAAAGAAACATACAGGATAACTAAAGTTAACAAGATTATCTACCTTTCATTTTTCTAATAATTTTTGCTACTTATCAATGGTAATTGACATCTTCTAGGCATATAATGAAATGGAAGTACACAAAAGCGTGATTCCATGAAGAATTTTCAGTGACTTGCCTAGTTTATATGTGAAGGTATGTGGTTTAAAAGTTTGGTAAGGGTATAAAAAAAGCATAATGTATGATACTTTTTAAAGGTTGTATTGATAAAATGAAGATTTGGGCATCTCTGGAAAGAAAAAAATGGTAAATGTACAACTGTGTGTCTAGAAGCTAAAACTGAAAATTTCCAATTTTATGATTTTATTCTTTCCAAAGAAAGGGGTTGAAAAAACAACAGTTTATTCTTTCCTGTCAGCGCAGGGATATTAATTATGTTTCTGCCTAGTAAATTTTTTTTTCAGACCATTTAGAAAACATTTTGTCTTAAAAACTATTCTTTAGTACCTATTTCACCCACCTAGGCCACCATTTTCTCACTAAGGGAAAGTTGGATAAAATTTGATATTTTATGAATTTAAACTAATGAAATATTTACTATTTAATAGAAATGAGTTTACTTTTGGTTACTCGTTATAAAAACAGGTATCATGTTGATGACATTTCAACATTTATTTAAAATATTATATCATCTCATTTTGTCTCATTGACTTCAATGCTAATAAAAAAAATGAAAGAAATTCAACAAAATATTTTATAAACTTATGCAATATATCTAAGAAACTTGTTATTTCATTTATTAGTAGAAAATAATTATCATTTGTAGTAATATCAGATTTTGGAACAGGACTGGAATATATATAAAGTGACTATCATATTATTATATCACACAAACTTTGATTGTTAAAAAATTAAATGAAATATTAATTTGATATAAATATATGGCAATTGGTTTAAATAAGACAAATATGTATTTATATATATATATATATATATATATATATATATATATATATATATATATATATATATATATATATATATATATAATTCAATCTGAAAGACAATATATACAGAAGAATACAATGGTGTAACACATACAAAACTGGAAAGATATGAATTTGTTAGTCTTTGTTTTCATTATTCTGAGCTGTAAGCATAAGATACTGTATTTTTTCCTACAGTATCATTAAATAAGGTAAACATTATATGGGTGTTACCAATGACAGAATTGGTGTATTACCTAATAAATGCTTTTCAGGACTCTAGAATTTACTATTGGGACCATGAGGACCCATAAATTATATACTTGAACATCATCTTATTCTATGCATTTTTCTAAGACAATTTCCCCAATCATCATCTCTTAAAATACACATAAGACACATACAAAGAGTAATCCTTAAGAATTGCATGAAAAATTTCCCATGTAGCTTTTACTACTATTTTTAACCTACTACAGACATTTCAGTTTGATTTATTGTGTTTCTAGATAGAATACACATAAAAAGTATAGAATCACTAACTGGCACAAATCTCTGATAATTTCTAGTATTTATAATACACACAGACAAAGCTAGCCTCTCGTATTCTTGTTTCTTCTATAAACTGCTTAATAGCAAAGAAAACTTTTGTACTTTTTAAATTCTTTTTGCAATAGTTAATCTAATTAAGAGGAGATAATATTTTATTCTTATATGTAAGGTGAAAACAAGGTTTGCAAGCTTTTCTTAATATCTCTAATAGCATTATATAGATTCTTACCATTAGAAGTATCTGATACCATGTAATGGATCTCGTAATGGCCAAAGTCCACTGTAAGGCATATTATTATCAATTCTACCTATTGTTTTCCAAGAGGATTTTTCATTGATAGTGGGCCACAGTCAAGTGTCACAAGGGAGAAAGGCCAGAAAACTCAGAAGCTCCCACCTCAATAGACATGGATGCAGAAGATTAAGACTCACCTTCTTTTATTCAACAGTGAATGGGAACAAACCTAAGATCTTATGCTTCAAAGGGGATTATCTTAATGCTAGGCCATGATAAGCTCTACTATGAGAAATAGCAAAAAATGCCACTTCAAGCCCTTCAAAATCTTTGTGATAGCATAGATTTAGAATGTTTTTCTTATTTTATAACTGAGCCAAACTTTTGACAATGAAATACATTGCTTTCCTTAAGTTAGTGAATTGAATGTGGTAAAAGTCTTTGGAAAGAAGCTTCTGCTATAGTATCACATATTAAGTAATTAACATAATACACATTGAAATAATTTCCCAAAAACTATTTGATAGAAAAAAATGCTACAAAAGGATAAGTGTAGTTTAGTATGCTTCCCCAATGATATCCCAGTATTAAATCCTAACAGCAATTGTGAAGCTTTCTGAAAAATCAAATAGCAAAAATGCATTCATTGGGTCATAGTTCTGCTTTTTGCTTTGTCGAATACTCTGATTCAGCTTTTATAATATAATGGTGTTTTGAGAAGACTTTCATTTTTGCTAAAAGTCGTTTTCATTGGGTCATAGTTCTGCTTTTTGCTTTGTCGAATACTCTGATTCAGCTTTTATAATATAATGGTGTTTTGAGAAGACTTTCATTTTTACTAAAAGTCGTTTTCAAATCAGGTATAGAAAAAGTCATCGAAATGAATGTTGAAAAATATCTGGTTACCCACAGTGAAAATATTTCACATTTTTCATTGTTTTCTATTAACATATGTAGAAACTTTTCAAATGAAGTTTGAAGTGGGCATTGAGAACAATGGTTAAGCATACATGCTTCTTTATAGCAAATGTGTAATGACACAGAAGATTACTAGTAGACAATTAAATCAAATTATTCATGCAGACCAACATAAACTGGATATTTTGATAAATCATACACATGCAAATTGAATGAGTTTCTGTGCTATCAATTAAATCATGCTATTTAGGCCAAAGGTCAATGAATTTGGATAATCAGATTTTATGTTTGAAATATTTAGTTTTAAAAACAACATACGCTTCTTTGACATTACATAAAATAAGATACTTTTGCTCCTTGCTCTGTTCAAGCTTTCACACCGCAACAAAATCATTTTTACCAGGACACAACCTATACTTAGCATTGTACAACCTATTTACATCTGCATTTCCATAACTTTTCTTATATTTATATGTATATGTTTGGGTAATAAATATATGAAGACTTTTTGGGTAACAATATTCCTAATACAACTTTGCCTCTTTTTTTTTTTTATCATGTGCTTTGTTTCAGCAAGAAACTTGCAGATTTTTTAGATGTCCATCTTTGTAGGACAACCAAGGAAATTGCAATAGGTTTATAAGTATTGCATTTTCCCCCTTGTAAGCATGGTCTCTTCCCTTTTTCCCAAACTAATCATAGCCTAGTATAGTAAAGGACTGGCCCTTAAAGAAAAGAATATTCCTTTATCATTGCTCTCTATGGATTAAAAGCAAAGTGTGAAAATAAAGGAAAGAAAAAGGACTGTAACTCAACTGGTTTTGTAATTAAGTTCCAGCCTTTCCTTTAAGTAATATTTGAGAAGGAAAATCATTTGATTCCTTAAGTAAAATTCAAAGGTATGTGCTACTGTTTCCTTTTATGAAATTTGAATTTTTGTTCAATTATTACAGCTGCAATTTGAACATATTTGTGACAAATTCCTCTGGTGTTTCAATCTACACTATGCACAGTGTATGCATCAAAGTCTTTTTTTATTATGAAGAAATGAAATAATATTCACATGTCTTAAATTGAGATTGATAAATACAACCAATTATTAAGATTTTCCTTTTAATAGAATTAAAACAAAAGTAATGAATATGAGTATATGATGCTTGCAAAAAAGTTAATGCATCTTGTGTAAAAAACCATATTTGTGTAAGAAATGAAAAGTAAACTCTTTTCTAGTAATCATCTGTTTAATATTATAAAATTTAAAATTTTGATTCATTCTCCCTTTATAAGAAAAATGGCTGCTAAAATAATCAAAATCTCATGTATGTTTTTTTTTACATAAAAGTCTACTTTTATACCAAAATATTTTCTAGGAGAGAAAAATCAGAATCTTTTAGGCAAAAACATAAACCTCTAGACTTAAAGGACAAAAACAAGCTTCTGGTTGTTTAATCCTTTATTTTATAATTAAGGCCACATTAACAATAAAATTAGAAAAGTCAATTTTTTTACTTTCAACTAGCTAATATGTATTTATACCACTTTCTCTTTAAAAACTATTGTTTTTACTCTGCATCTATAAAAACCATAGTTTCCATAGGTTCTAACACTCCAGTATTACATTCATGAAGCTGTTAATAAAAACTAAGTAAATAGTGCATCTATACGGTATTTCTGCAGCCTCCATAACTTCAATGTAATTTAACTCAATAATTTTAAGCTGAACAGATCGTTGAAAATTTTGTTTTTTTCAAATTTCAGTAGAATCAACATCTGTAACAAATTTTAAAAAATCCAAGTTAATCATGCTATTAACTTTTAATTTTTTAGGTGATTTACTGTGAAATGCTACTAAAATGAATGTTAAGTACATATTTTTCAATGCATTTGTAAAAGAATCTTTTTTGAATAACATTTATAACTCATATTTTTATTCCAAATCAAACCACAAGCACAATTTCTGACACAAAAGAACTTGATAGGGTTTAAGAGTATGGAAGTGTGTGATTGATAAAATCCTCCAAGTGGGCAATAAAATGCACCAAACAAGTTAATGATTCAGAATGCATTTGTATGACGTAACTTTTGTTTAATGGCATCACATGATCGCATACATGTGCAAAATTTGTTTTGTCTGCTCGTAACCCATGAAGCATTTGATTAGTAATTTTTTTATTTCACTACACAATGTAAGCATTTTAAATGAATGATATAACTTTTTTTTTTTAATTAAGTTTCTGAATATTAGTTTGCAGTAATTCTTTTCTTTTAAGTTTAAGTAAATTTATTTTGAAAGTTTATAAAACATATTTATTTTCATAATTTTGAATTATTATTTTCCTCGCAGAATATATATGTCCACATAATCATTCTGAGAATATCGTGGCATACCAGTACTGATGATTCTGCAAGCAATAATAAGGTAAGTTATTTATTTTAAGTATTTAATTAATAATGCTGTCATGTAATATTTTATGTTATATATAAAGTATTGTGTTTTTATATGCTAACATGTATAAATATTTTATATTATATATTAATTTTTTTTATAAATAATGCATATATTGATATTTAGATTTATTTAGTATGGGGTAATGTTGATTAATTTGAAAATGTATTCTTTCTAAGAATGTTTACATGTTAGATATATATTTGTAGCCCATATTAAATTGAGGCTAGATTGAACCACTGTGATGTTTTTAAGGGAGGCACCACTCCTTAGTTAATTAAAATTTGAGTTTTATAAAAAATTCACTTTGTTTATGTTAAGAGTTATGACCCACATGTTACCCATTGTAGGCAGCATAATACTTAGTTTATATTTGTAATTTTATTATGTAACATTTGGGAAATTTGTTTCTAGTTATTAGTATTTTAATGCTTCTGTAGTAAGTTATTATAATGAAATATTAAAAATTTGATATTCAGAATTTAAAATAGCATGTGATTGCAAAGTTGAAGTTCAAACATGATCGGTAATGAATATTGCCCATATTGACTTAATTTTGGTTGGTGAGATAGCCATACAGTGCTTGGCAAGAAAATTGCAAGTCGTGCCAAACCAGCACAGTTTTCTAGTCTTTTACCCTTGTTAGGCACTACACTTATTACCGTTCTACTAATTACATAATTATAATTTAAAATTTAGTTTTTTTTTTTTTTTTTTTTTGAGGATCTTTATAGAAATCAAATCTTTTGCTTTGTTTAAGCAAAAGATTTGATATAAAAGGTTCTGGAGTCTTCTTGGCAGAAAAACTAAGGTAAAATACAATATCAGATTGTAACAATATTACTTTAATTATCAAGTTTTCTAAACTGTGCATTAAATTTAACTTCTTTCAATAATTTTAATATCATAAAACATGTAGCAAATAATTGCTCAAGGATATAGATAACTTTTATTTAAAAAAAAAAAAGGAACAAATTAAAATATTATTTGATAATGTTGTGTAGATAATTATCATTATCATATAGTGTTAACAAATAATCTTTTAAATTTAAATAATGTATTATTTTTTTAACATTGTGTTGTTTATTTATTATTTTTCCTCCTACATTGAAACCTGAAAATCGATGCAGAAGTTAGCTTGATTTTTGTAATTAACAATTACATTTATTTAATCCTAAAATTACCAATCTGTTTACATACATAAAAATTTATTTTACATATATTATTCCAAATATTTAAGCACTGCTAATAGCATAGTTAAGTATACCCATGGAGTAATCATAATTTACACTAACTAATTAAAGTAATAAAATAAGTGGTACCACAATAGACAGAATTTACTGGTTGGAAAAGTAATTTAAATATATATATATATATATATATATATATATATATATATATATATATATATATATATATATATATAAAACATGGACTTACGAAAGAAAATACTATCACTAGACCGGCCTATTTTTTGAGTATTTAAAAAACTTACTTAGTTCATTACATCAACACTGTTTCCATGATTCAGGTCTGCATTATAGAAGAATACATCATTTTACTGGTCTGAGAGCTGATTTTATTGCTCAAATTTTGTGATTTTTAAGTTTCTAAGTAATGTTTGAATTAGTAGAATATAAGATTTGAATAATGAGCAGTTTTTCTTGCAGCATGGGATTTAAGCTTTCACCTCAGTAATTTTTCCCTCCTTTCTTTTGCAACTACTTCTACCATCTCCAAATCCCCATCTGTCTTCAATCTTGCCCTGTCATTCTCCCTCTTTAGAACCAGTTTTCCACAATTCCTGCCCTAAAACAGTCTACTTTGTGGAAGGAGAAAATGGGGAATAATATGGGATGCAATCTTTTGGGAGAATGAAATACAAAAAAGGATTTACAGCCAAGGGAAAAAAAATATATAATTTAGTTAATTTGCAAAAAAATATCCAGCCAGAGAATAAAACAATAATTTATTTAATTAATATAGTTAAATAGTACTAATATAGTTAAAAATATTATTAATTCTTAAATTTAAATTAAAGTATGTAGTCTTTGGCTATCAACTTGATACCACATAAATTTACCCAGTTAAGAAATGAGATTATGAAATAATGGTTCAATTATTTCTAAGTCCTGATTTAAAAACTTTGGAATGTTAATTAAATAGCTATTTTATTACAGTTTATTCAAGCAAATTACTTCCTTTATATACACATTAACAGTCATTAACTGAACAAGAGTTTTTTAATGAACAGCTGCCTACATCAAAATAGAACTCAATAATATACCATTTACCAATAAATCTCAGAAAATTCAAGCATTCTTTTTTTCCAAGTTCTAAATACACAGTTTAAAGTTGTGGTTCCTTATCAGATCAAAATTATGATATCTATGGCTATTTTAATTTTTGTAAATGAAATTAAGGTTGAAAGAAATTTTAAATTTAACATTTGTGATACGCAAGTGCCCAATATTATATCACACATAATATATTAGATATGTTTACATTAATGTCTTTGCTTATTTCTTATTGTTATGTTAAAAAGAAATATTTTAAAAATGATGCTATCTGCATAATTATTACAATACTATTGGATGACTGTTGACCTCTGTCCAGAAGCATATTAGAAATTTTTTTTTAATGCTTCACCAGTAGTAAAGGTTTTATATCACTTTATTTTAAAAAGCAATTGTGCATTGGCACAAAATCCAATATTCTTGTTACTGATTTGGTGCTAATGCACATTTGTTGACTCCTGCCTGAGAGTATTACATTCAATGTTTTTTTTTTTTTTTAAAAAAATAAAAAAAAAACGGTGCCATTGCTCAGGAAGCAATTCTACAGGCAATCAGATGAAGCTTTTATGTATGAATGGTAGGTGTAAGTAAAATTTTCACACAGCATGTTTTCTATGAGAAGTTTTAGATTAGATTGTTTTTTCTATATTTGATTGTGACAGATTCTTAACAGTTTAGTCAAAGGATCTGTCATGCATATCACTATTAAATTTACATGAGAATCAGTTTTTGTTAATTGAACCTAAAATGTGGTAATTAATGAAGAAGAAACTTTAAAATTTGCAGAATACTTAAAGAGGCGCAGATATTAAATTCAGAACAATACACATAATTAAATGGAGAGTACATTTAATTAATTTGGAAAGTAATGGACTCACAAAAAAGATCTTAGCCAAACCATCTAGTATCCAAAAAAAAGGGAGATCAAAAACTAGGTGGATTAAATGCTTGGCAAAAGACTTGAAAATTATCAAGGTAATGAATTTGACAGCAAAAAATAGAATGGAATTCTTAAAAAGACCAGGGCTGTCATGACTCTGAAGAGATTTTCTGAATTATGTGCTATTAGCAAATAACAAAGAAAAGCTACCGATAGTTTGAAATTGAGAAAGTAATAGTTATTTTTAATAATGAAAGTTTGTGTCAGTATGCATTTATCAGAACTTCAAACACACTGTAATTTTTTTCATTCCAGTTCAATTGAAATATTATATATCGGTTTAGTTCTTGTTCTCATTTCTCCAAAAACAATAGTTTTCAGTTTAGTTCCAAATGAATATTTTTATTTTATGTACAGTGTTCCCTCGCCACTTCATGCTTCATGTTCTGTGGCTTCAATGCTTTGTGGGATTTTCTAAAATTTTTATCAAAAAATAAAAATGAAAAAATACAACTATGTCAGTAACTACATAGCGAAAAAGAGTGTTTTTTCATGTTGATGCGAGAAAGAGAAAGATTCCTGCATGTCAAACAAAGAGATAAGTTGACTCAGAGTACATAGCACAGGCTCTCATACATGTGCATGATTGGTTTCCAGTGAAACATCAACCAATGAGAGTGCAATGAGGCTGCTTCACATCATAAGGAATGAAGGATTTGTCGACATGACAAACAAAGACATAAGCGCTTTTATTGATTGCTACTCGGACTCACAGACCGATGAAGATCTCCTTGAGCTGACAAAGTCTGCAAGTGAGGAAGAAAACAAAGAAGAAACTGAAAAGCTCCCCCCCCCCCTCCTTTTTTTAAATTTCGTGACTTATTGATGCTAAGCCAACAAATGTTTTTATTTTGGTTATTTCTTGGGTTTTATGAATTTTTTAAATTTTTACTGACTTTTTATCCATGCTGTACATTGTTTCTATAATGCGCCTTTGTAAAAAAACAGAAAAAATATTACTTAATTTTTTTTAAAAAATTTTGTCTGAAAAACTCTCTTGCACACACATTCTTGAATACTATAAATTTTCTGAATTCTGCATATGAACTGTGAAATGTATAGTTGTAATGGTGTAAGTATGATATTCTGTCCAAGTGATTTCTCACCAAATCTAATGTCCTTTGTTTTGACTATAGTGTTCCCAATTTAAGTTGTTACTTTTCAGATTTTTTTGTTGCCAGATTTGGCTTTTCTCGTGTTTCATAATTTTTGCGTCATGTATATGGTTCTCTACAGTGGCAACAGCATTTGAAATTTTAATTACAATTCAAACTTTTTATTCTATGTTTCAATTCAAAGTTATTCAATCGCTCTTTGATGTTGCGTTTCATTGTTCACAGCGTCTACTGTAAACTGTTCTTTTTTCCAATTTCCTTTTGTTTATTTATTATATCTTTTTATTTTGTTCATTTATTATATATTTTTCTTTTGTACATTTTTTAATTTATTATTATATTTTTTTATATTTTCAACATCGTTAACTGTTTCTTTTTGATTATTTATTATTCTTCTTATACATATTTATTAATTTATTACTATATTTTTCTCATATCAAGTAAGTCCATTGTTGTTATTCACTTATCTCTTTTACCAGTTGTTTTGAAGAGAAGGCAAACCCAACAAAAAAGTTTCTCCTCATTTTCCAGTAATAATTTTTTTTGGTTTTTTATACTATTGTGTGATTTAAAATTTTCTAAAATGCGTATTTTTGGAACTTTGGAAAAATTCCTGCCTTAAAAAACATATGCATAACTTGGCGATAGAAAAAAGTTGCAATGGTCACCAATAGGGGGAGGGTATATCTTTCTAGATCTCAAAAATGATATTTTTCTTTTAAAAAAAAGCATCTACAAGTAGTTTCATATAAAACTGAAACAGAAAATTATAAACATCAAAACAGGAAATAAAGAAGTAATATACATGTAATAATTATATACGGTTGATGTTAAATTCGAAAATATTTAGAAGTTTTTTATAGTAATAAAATGAATGATAAGTCGAATTTAAAAAAAAAATCAATATTATTTTAATTCAATTCAGGTTCGAAGCCTAGGTATTTAGCCAAATATCATATAAAAAGTAAATTATATTTACCAACTATACATAGTAGGGAACCTAGTGGAATATCATGTTTTTAAAAATGCATTACTAATATTTATTTACAAATGCCTGTCATTTGGCCGCTAGGACATTAGACTCTCCAATATTTTGCATTTTATTCATTGGGCTCTCCAATATTTTGTAACACAACAAGAAAAAACAGATAATGTAGAGCACTCGTCCAAATGTTAAGCAGTCATTAGTGATATCGCAGATGCATATTTTTGTCCCTACAAGAAAATAATTTCCATTTTTAACCTCATGTTGTTAAATTAGTCAATTAGTTTAAACATATAATGAAGTTTTTTATTTAAATGAAGAAGGTTCTTGTGTCTGTTTTTAAAATATGCACTTGATGCTTTTTTCCTCTTTTATAATGTAGATATCTAATATTTCCTTAAATATACAACTTTTGGCCTGTAATACTTCTCTCCATTATGCAGTCTTCCTTGTCGACTCCCAGGCAGCCATTCTCTCACTCTGCTCCTTTCAGGCTTGTCAATCAAAACGTGAAGAACAAATAAAAATACAAATAGACAAACTTATTAATGACGGATGGATTCTTTTCTTTCTGTGGATTCTCAACCATTGCAATATACCTGGTAATGAGAGAGTGGATCGACTGGCAAAACAGGGATGCTTGCTCCCATAGCCCTCTTGTTTTCTCTCATACAACCGAATTTCATCTGAAATTACCAAAATAACAAATGCCTTTGTAAAAAAAAAAAAAAAAAAAAATGCCTGAAAGCAGAGGCTACAGAAAAATGGTGGTCTAAACTGATACATGCTCCTATTCCTATGAACCTCCCATGACAAATTTTTAGTGCAAATATTTTAGAATTCAGAGTGAACATAACTACCTCCGAGATCATCTTTGTCGTATTGGCACTTTTAACTGCCCTGACTGACCCCTGTGTTTTCTCAGGAGAGGCAATGAATCTTTGTCATTTGACCATTTGCCCATCTGTGGACAATGTTAATTCTCTTATGCTTGACAACTGCCATATGAAGGCTTGTTTGTATTGGGCTGCTAGAATTAAAATGGCCAATGCGGCCAATTCCTGACATAGGAAAAAAAATTTCCTTAAATAACTAGTTTGATTTATTTTAATTTATTTTTTCTGCTGTTGCCTAAAATTTAGAGAAAATAAGATTTTAATTTTTTATAGACAGATTCATGACATGAACTATTTTACTTAAAATGACATCAAAAGTAGAAAATCTGGAAAAACAAGATTTTCATATTTTTTGAACATACATTTTTTGTAAAGAATAACTTAGAACTGAAGTTAATTTATAAGACACCAAACCTGAATTGCCAGAAATAGTTTACAATATAACAAACTTTTTAAGTATGTGATCACAAACATAGATTCAAAAGCTTTAGCATATTCAATCTTCCCAAAACAAACAAATGATACATTGAAAAATTGTTTTTCAGGGAGCAAATCTATAAAATATAAAATTTTTCATGAAGAATATTTATTGGCAATCAATGTCCAAAGCAATTCAAATATGTTAAGATCCACAAAATAACATTGTACAACTTTTATAGATAACGTTAACAGCTTGAAGAAATTAAATGTACTCAGATTTTATTCTCAATGACAAGTTTCTTTAAGTTTGTTTTTGTAGTTTATAAATTCATATAAATTATTCTTGATAATATCAATAGCATTCAGCTACTAATTTTTTTGGTTCTTCAACACATTTCATTTAAATGCAGCCAAGATTAAAAATCACAAAAAAAAAAAAGAATTATCATAAAAATTAAAGAAAAGTTTAAATATAAAAATTACAAGCATGATAATACAGAAAAAATTACTTCTCTTTTGATAATCTTGAACAGTATTAACAGATAAAAATTTTAAATATATAAATATAAGCTTTTTAATTATTGTTACAAATAAGTTTAGTACAAAGTGAATAGAGGATTACAGTTATTAGTACAGCAGTTAATAAATGACTTTAACATCTTAATTAATTTTAATAAAAGGGAAAAATCTGACTTGTTGGAATAAAAAAAATATGAATTTTTAAATGAGCAAATTCCAGGATTATAATGATAAATTCATAACATAAATTAGATGTGCATGCAATTTATAGCAAAAAAGTCAATCCCAAAAATGGTAATCCAGGGTCATTATATCCAATTAAGTTTGAAAATAAAAACAAGAAGTTTATTTTTACATATCAGAAATAACAACATATTTAATAAATGTATGAAGATCAGGTAGAGCATATATGACTTGTTAACAACTAAAAAAAATTTTTCCCCCAATACCTGGCTGTGACTTTTAGAATATAATCATATTCAGCACTACAAGGGGCAAAAGTAATGGTAATTTTTTACAGTTGGGCAACCATTGGATATACCATCAAAGTTACGAGTAAACAAGGTTAGCACAATACTAAGTTTTGGAAGTGCAAGAAACAAAATACTTAAAAAGCATTAAATAAGGTGTGGTGCAAGAACTACTCTGCATTATCTATAAATTTTATATTAGACATGCTATCAAATATCATAATGAGCATTTAATTACTGCTTCTGAATCAATCCAGAACAGGGGAGACATTACTCAAAATAATGCCTTATGTCACAGGTACATCATTCCCCAGCCCACAGTTCCAGCTATGCAATTACAAACATTGAGCCATTGGCTCATAGAAAGAAAATAAATGCTCTCCAATTAGTTGAGAGAGTGAAAAGACATGCTAATTTATGGAATAGCCCACAAAACTGTAGACCTCAGATTTAAGTCCCAATCTACCATCTTGTATTTGACAAAAGAACAGACTGATGCTTTTGATTCCTTGTTTCTAAATGGAAACCCATACCTAAAGTTGGAAATTTTCAAAATTATTTAAATTTCATACTGTATAATTTAGATTTAATTTTATCAGGGAGTAAAAATTCTACACTGAGACAGAAATGAGAACAGCTACCTTGGCTGCTGTTAATGAGAATCATCCAACATCAGATTGGTTGCATGTTAATACTTCTGCTATTGATGCTCATTGTAATGCTGGCATGAGTACTTACTCTGAAAACTTTAATTTTAGTAGTGCTGCAAGTGCAAACTGTATTATGATATTGAAGTGGCTGCTGTGCAAATCGCTTTGACTGAAATTGTAAAAGGAGATTATTTAAATAATATAATTATTGATTCACAGTCCACTATATTATCTGCTATCTCATCCATGATACCATCTAATAAGGGACCTGCCCATAGTTGTCAGCTTACAATTGATATTTTGATGAATAATAGAAGAAATGTTGTCTCATCTATCCCAAGTCACTGAGGAAGCACAGGGAATGAGCTTGCAGACACATTAACTAAGAATGGCTCTAACCTTTCCCAGCCTGACCTACCTGTTATCTATCACAGTATTAATAAAATCATCAATCCTGGATTTAAAGTGCATCTTAGAAAGACTTTAAAGGAATACGTGAAGGGAAAGAGTTGGGGAGACTTAATGAAAAATTCAATTCCTTGTAGCCTGCTTAAGAGCTGTTTGTGTCCCCCAAATTTAGAATTAAAACTGGACATTGCTACATTTTATAAATCTGTACAGATTTGGTTTAACAGATTCCACAACTTGTCCACTGAGCACTGGCTTTAACATTTTGCATTTGAATTTTAAAATAGTAAAACTTGATTTTCCCAAATCAGTGAGGACGAGATTATCACGATATAATAACTACAAACACATAATTTGTGCCTCTCATATCCATCTATAATCCTATTCAATTCATTTCCATCTATAATCCTATTCATATACTTTCATTAGCATATTGTTTTATTACACATTTATTCATGCACATGAAATACATTTTCCCTGGTAAAAAAAAGGGCAGTTTCCTTATATATTGATAAATTAAAAACTGAATTTTATTATTATTATTATTATTATCTTTCTCATTATTTATCATTGTATTACAAATTTTTTTAAATCAGGGTATGGCATGAGGCAAGACATATGTAAATCTCAATACATTCAAAAGTTAATAATAAATTGGACATTATTCATTAAACAAGAATTGAGAATATTATGCAGCTACAGAAAAATACATACACAAAATTTTTCTGAAAAATTCACCAAAGATAACAATATCAATTAGTTATTCGATTGTAATGATGAATGAATAAAACTGTTTTTCCTTTCAAAAAAGGATAATGTACAAGTGAAAATGAGAAGATAAATGTATTTTAAAAAATAGTTAACAACATAAATATTTTAAAAATTAATACCAATGTTTAATAAATACCATTAAAGAATATTATGACCCGGCAAATCTCATGTACTACAATTCAAAGGAAGTACTTTTTAGTTGCAACATTTGATACTAAAAAATTAATAAATGTAGTAAATAACTCTAATAGAACAATAGCAATTAGATTATACTCATTTGAATTATAGAATGTAAATTTAATCATTACTTTTTATTCAGTACTTTCAAAAACCCATATTTATATATTTATTAATTTCATAATCCTATCATTATTCAGTTTCATGGAAGATTGCAAATGTTAAGACATAATTTGATAAAGGAAATTGTTTAGTCTTATAAGGGCATGTGGAAATTATACCAAACTAAATAAAATACTTTCTTATAATCAATAAATCAAGCTGTTACAAATAAACATTTTAATGTGTACCTTTTTAATCACTAATGTAAGCAAAGCTACAATTAATAAACGCATGATCTATGCATAGAATATGTATCATTCTAAGAGAATCTTTTACAGTATATAATTAATTAAACTGTCAAAGTATTTTTTTTTCTAACTCAATAATAATCAAGCACTTAATATAATTCAAACACACACACAGAGTCTTTTTTTTTTTCAATATCACATAAAAGTTACAATAATAAAGTATTCTTCATTCTGTGAGGCTAAAATTATGCATGCTTTCTGGCAAGAAATGGCTAAAGTTTTAAAAATTCTCAATTGATTGAAAAACCAACTAAATGATGTATAAAATATATTAACTCAATTAATCCATCTTCATGAAATAGTAAATTATAATAATAGTCACATTCCAATAAAAATTAGCAATTCATTATACATTCACGATTACTTGAATCATAATGCATTCAGGATTGAAAGTTTATGGAATAATTAAAATCAATAAAATAAATTATACTACAGAAATATTCGAAACAAATTAAAAACACACTTTACCGTAACATTGGCTGAGTACGAGATGAGCAGCAATAAGGAAATACCACAAAGTATGTTTCCGAGACACAGATATTCTTGCTTTTTGTAATGTTAAAATCATCATTTTGTCAGTTTATATATTATCATCAAATATATTCATTAGCATAAAGCAGACGAAATGATTTCATCTTTCACACAACTCCAACAAACACGGGAAATTTTTTGTAAACAATGCGGTTTATGTTTGTATACAAGCTTTTTGCGACATTACATTGAATTCATTTTCGTTTAAGAAACAATATAGCAACAATATAAATTTTTTAAGACAATGGTCGGTCAAAACAGTTTGTAAACTACACCAAATCATATTTAGATCGTTTTTGAATAGATTTCATTTAATATCAACATTATTTTTCTAACATAAACAACAGACTCAATACAGCCACAATATATCGAACACATCAACAATGGCGTTGCTGTTAGAACGAAACTTCCCGTTTGCGTATCATTTTTAACGTACTGCTATTTTAATATTCATTACTTACGATGACATTCAATACGTACGCCAAAATTCATTGCGCATTTCCAGAATAACGAAAGATCATAAAAATTATGAGAATTCTGAATATATTAAAAAAAAACTGCTCATTGCTAAAATTTTCTGTTCAATTCTTATAAATAGGGCATTAATATCTCACTTGAGCTGCATAGTAAGATTACAAAAAGCAGTCTGAAGAGAAATTCTTAAAACACATGATGAAATTTTGCTACATAGCTAGAAATAATGCAATGCAATTCAATAATCTAACTCTAAATCAAGACTTGAACTCACATCCACGAAACGGGAAAACAGTGGATTTTAACACTTGAACTCATGATTAATAAAACTCGCTGTACCATAAACATTTCCTTGTTCTTTGTAAAGAAAAAGGAAACATTCAACTTTATATCCCCCAGAAACGAGGAAAAACTTATGAATATATGATTATAAACATTTTTTTAAGCTTAGAAAACTAAAATCATAAATTGAATAACAAAGAGTCTTATTAAAATTTTAAGAATAAGTCCATAATCAGGACATATTTCCAGGAGAACTTAAAAATTAATCAGAAAATCAAGAAAGCTAAAATTTTCAAAATCTGTAAAAAAAAAAAAAAAAAAAAGTGGTGTTATTTACTATAGTAAGAAAAAATTAACTTATATTGGCTTTTCACAATGAACTTTGTAATTTCTTCATTACAAGCATATGTAAACCTATTTTATAATTTAGACTATGTGGGTATTATTATCTGAATGTTTTAACTTAAAACTTTTAAGTATTCTTTCAGCATTTTATCTCTTATATGAGTTCGGAATTTCAGCAATTGACGAAATTTTCATCCTAATGATTATATCTTTTAAAATAAAGATTTTTTTTCTTGAAGTTTAGCGGATCTGAACGCACACCTACAAACAATTCCGGGAATAAAGTGTCAACATATACAGAAATCGAACATATGATTTTCCATCAGTATAGCATATCTTTGTTGACGAATTTTCATTGATAATTAATTCAAAGAAGAATACATTTTGAAAAGCGTTATCAGTGTTAATGAAAATAGCTGATTTCCATTGCAGGCAATCAATTTGGAAAAAAATTCAGCTTATATCTAATCGCATTCAGTCAGTGTCTCGCAGTAACATTTTCGGTGGTGTTCAGTTGCAGTGGCTTTCTCAGATTCCGAACATCAAATGACTCTGCTTAGTGGGTGTCTTCCTAATATAGATAGAGATGTAAAATACCCGGGAACTTTTTGGAATATTAGGAATTTTAAGGGAATAAACCCATACCAATCACCATTCGCTTCATGAATTATTTTGTCTTATATAAATGAAGAAAAGTAAAATAAACTATGAAAATATGCAACAAATAGTCTTGTCTTCTAGTAAAGAAGTTAATTTGTTTTACATTAAGGAAAACAAAAATATTTGTTAAAATAAAAATAAGGAATTAATGTTTAATAAAAAAAAATATCAAGATGAACTTTTCAAAGCTGTCATAATAAATATTGACATTTCCATGTTCTGTCCTTATAAATTTCTAAATTCATACGGAGAAAGAAAGAAAAAATGCTTTTCAACATAAATTTTTGAAGTTATTCTAAATTGGTCATTAAGGCAAAATTATTTTCTTTTCCGGTCAACTTTCTTCTATCGTAATTAGTAGTAGAAATCATAAAATTAATGGATTTTTATTTATTTTAAGGAATATCTAATAAAAACTTCAAAATTTTCTAAATCAGCTGAAAAATTTTAAAATATCTTGAAATCTTTCAAAATTCTAGGGTGTTTTTATAATTCCCAAGAGAATGAACTGGGTTTATTCCCGGAAATAAACCTGTTTTTTCCCCTCATTTGCAACATGAGATGTAGGTATTAATTGCTCCATTTAATCAACGGTCGAAGATATATTCTCCCATATATTAGCTTATACATAGACTGTAATTAAATTTGTTATGAAATGAAATTCAAATCCAATATTATAATTAAGTTATTAAAATTGAAACAATGTTTTGCGATATAAAATAATGAAATATTACTATAAATAAAATAACACACCTCAGCTTATAATGCTGTTTTAATAGAGTATCAACAAATTTCTAAAAGAAATTATTTAACACACATGTCCATAATGCCAGAACCGGCAATTAGAGGTGCAAAAACAAAACAAACAGGATTTATTCATTTAGCCCGGGTATTCAACAAAGGAAATGGAACAAAAGTGTGTTCGTGTACCAGGCATACAAATCATGATTATAGCTTTCTGTAACAATTATACCATATATGGCCCGTACAAAAATTGAATAGTACGTTGTTAGTATGATGTCTTATACCATGCCGCCATAAGAGGAAAAATAGTCCGTACAGCGCCGAGGTATGCTGAGGATCACATTATCAAACTACATTCGGGGCAGAGAACTCCATTCAGAAAACAATGCTCTTCTAAAGTCCAGTACAGATATAGGAGGTGGTTGATGGAATGCGATTGGTCAGCTAAGCATGTCCCACACGTGCTCTATCAGTGATTCCATACTGGTGATATCCTCCTATTGAATGCAGTCGTTGACGATGTTTGAACGGGAGGACGTACGTAATAACACATAACATACTCAATCACTAATTATATCCTAATGGCACCCAACAAAAAACGGAAATGTTGTTTTATAATGATGTCCTGATAAATGTGACCCATCATGGTTGTAATGTGAGTATTCAGATCTGTTCTGCAGCCCAATTTATTTCTTCTCCAAATGAGCATTCTTGTACCACCATATTGTTGGCATTCAAAGAAGTTGTCTCAGAAGTACTGGGTATTAGATGTTCTCCATATGAATGTCAGATGTGAATCGGATAACAAACAAAAAATCGACTCACCGGAAACTATAGCACAAGCTCACATTGACGGTGTCCACATTATGTGTTCTCTAAAGAAAACTAACCACTAGCAACAGTGTGTGTTCCTGTGAATGGAACACAGCTTGACAAACTTGCGAGATATAGACAATACTGTCCCAAATGTCTGTTCATGGTTTGCCTTAAGAACGTCGTACCCGTGGCTGACGATAACTGACGCTATAGGTCAATTGTTAAGCTCCATCTGTTTCTTTTGTTGTTTACTGCCAAATATTGGTCGTTATTTGGCGTTGATACCCGGGGTGATCTGTACTGTAATGTCAAATGACATTTCCATCATCTGGAATAATTGCTACAGCTAGCTATGACTAGTAAATGGCAGTAACCGAGGAACACGGAATAGCTTTTGTGCTATTCCGTTTTCCTCTGCATACGCCGCATTCCAGGTGGGCAATAAATATACAACATAAAACATCATCTACATGAGTCCTCTGTGGCACATGTATGTGGTCGAATCACTGTCTTTGTCTTTGTCTTTGTTTGTCGCTCAACGGTCATTTTTTGCACACGAGGGCTAATTAGACCGGGACCTACGGCTTAAAGTGGATTCCGAACCACTACAAACATCCATGCCCAAGGTGGGACTCGAACCCACGAACTGTTGAACCGAAGGCAAGAGCGCTAACCATTCGGCTGCCAGCTCGGCGAATCACTGAGTACCGTGCAGACCAGTTGTAAATACGTTTCCTTCTTTGTCACATGATGTTTTATACTCCTTTCTAACGATCTCGTCACTGTGATTTACGAATGGTGTCATCAAGTTTCTTATAATATGCATATACTTGAGCATGTGTATGGTATTTCAACAGATGGCATTTTTCCTTTATCCTTCGATTTCCGTGTGTTTCTGGACAATCTTTTAATTTATGGACATGTGTGTAGGTTCTTTAGGCAAACTTTAAGGTTAAGAGTACACATCTATAGCTCATTTATAAAAGAGAGTAATGTAGATCGACTCTTATGATTCATCCATTAACTGTTGAGTAAAAGCTGTATGGAAATTTTTTCATTTATTAAATCTAATATGGTCAATAAATGTACATCTATATGTACGAAATCAGGTTACATGAGTGAAATGATTGCTAACTGAAAATCTAATTCAGATTAATCATTGCCATTCCATAAACATAAAATTCGTATATATTAATTTCTTCTTTAATTTATGTATTGCAGTTTTTAGTGATATCTTTTAATTTTAGAAAAAACTCTAAAATGTTCCAAAAATTAGTAGCTTTTTATTCTTTTACAACCTACAGGTTATAGCGATATGTTTCCGATTCCATATTTCTTATGAGTGATGTCGTTAAATACAGTCAACCACCTCATAATTTTCTATCACGATCATATGACGAAATCGACACCTGAGTTAGCAATTTATTCTCCACTCTACGCCACATCAGTGAGGATAGAATTCATACTAAGAGACATTCAAGTGCTATGAATGCAGTTTCAACAATTTTCTTCTCTCTTTTTGTAATCAAAAATAACCATAAACTTGAATTTTTACATCTTAAAAACGAAACCTTTTTGCTTACCGTTTCTCACTTAATTTTGAAT
Source organism: Latrodectus elegans (assembly GCA_030067965.1). Taxonomy (NCBI): domain Eukaryota; kingdom Metazoa; phylum Arthropoda; class Arachnida; order Araneae; family Theridiidae; genus Latrodectus; species Latrodectus elegans. The sequence continues at coordinate 45,625,098 of CM057809.1, forward strand.
GTGCCAATAAAGCATAAAAATTAATTTCTAAATAATACATATTTTAAAATTAAGAATATAAATCATTGTGCATTTATTCTCATAATACTGTATCATTATACCTATAAAAATATGTATACATCAATACCTATAAAAATATTTTTAATTACCCAATTTTGGCACGGTTTTTCCACTAAATATTACATAATTAGTGAAATAATAATTAATTATATATATTTAATTAAGTATAATTAACACTACTTTGTAATGACATTTATCTTTAGCAATCGGAATAATGTATGTCTAATAATCATAATTTTAAAAACCGGTGGCATAGTGACAGCACTTCGCGCTCTCACTGTTCAATCCTCACGAAGTTGGATCCTCTGGCAGGGAAAAGTCGACTCATCCGTTCATCCCTTCGGTGGAATGATAAAACTGAGTAAAAATGCCTTCTCAGAAACTAAGCAATAGAGGTTTAACGTTTGGATAACCACTTAGCAGGAACATATTCTTCTCACGCTAAGACCCTCAGTCAAGAAAACAGGCATCACAGAAGACCTTTTCTCCCATATGGGCATTCATGCTACTAAGTTTAATTTAATAATCTTAATTTACTGAGACTATTGGATACACTGAATATAAAAGCAAAATCAAAACTTTATTGTAATATGATGCATTTGCATTTTAATGATGGGTAAAATGAAACTGCAAAATAAAACTGTTATTGTATTCATTATTTCATACATTGATGATTTCACACAGATTTTGTTAAAAAAAATTTTTCGCAAACTTCATAAATTGATCTGTGAAACCAGGAATAAGTTTTATACCTGAAGTTATGTTCAAAATGCAACCACATACCGTTAGTGGGTGATATTCATTAGCATATTGGAAGTGAAGTTGTTACGGCTGAGGTGTATATTGCTTTACAAATTTATAAATAATTATTGTATATGTCTTAAAATATCTCAGACAGATCTGAAATACTCACATTTTGAGCAAAAATTGCGGTATTTAGACGTGTTATACGTTAAAAGCGGGTTTTCTAATGATTTAGTGACTTGGCGATGTTTTGGCGAGAAATAGATACTTCTGGAAACATCCATCACCTAAGCTCTAGGATCAATATTTAACGAGATAGCCTAGAAGCTTCCAGAACCTAGCCGAAATTAGTAGATTTTCCCGCCAAGTCAGGTATAAATACCGCAGCCCGACATAGTTTAGGTTTTTGTGAAGACAGTAAGTTTTGAGAAGATAGTCAGTGAGTGAAGACGATTTGTCGTGACCGCTAGTCTAGAGAAGTTGTTCTCTGTCTGAGGTATTTGAGATATGTGATCGGAAGTTGTTACTTATTGTATCTGACAAATTGTAGCTGTGTAATTGTGATTGATACTGCTGGTATTTCTAGTGGGAATTTTACGAATAAAAGTCTTGTGTTCATTCAGTGGTTGCTTTATTCAACTCTCAATCCACACGAACCCCGAAGCTCGGTACAATATGGATCTAAAATCACGTTATTTATTCCAATTAAATTTTACGCTCCGATGACAGAATAACAACAGTCTTAATATATTTTACCATCTTCTAGTTTAATAAAACTTAATAAAATTTAATTTTATATACATCATTTTTTTGAAATTATATCATGAATTCGAACCAGAGATAGAAATGATGAAAATATATAAAAATGAAACTTAATTTACAAAAATTATACAAATGTCATTTTGAGAAAAAGAAAAGTTATTTCAAATTATTAAGCAAATGTAGAAGTATTTTAAGTATTACGAGAAAAAAATCAGTTTAAAAAATATTTTAATTACCATTTATATACATTATTTCGAAAACTGCTAATTTACAACATCAACAATTTGCTTATAGCTTGAATAGTATCTCCATCGTTTGATAATGATCTGACATTTCTCCCCTATCAGTAACTCAGTTATGATATTAAACATCTTGGCAGGGAAAGTATTGTTAAGTTTCAAAATAATCTAAGCATAAATAGCATGCAATTGGTCTTTGAATATGACAAGCATATTAATTTTTCTGCCACACCGTGTGTTTTTAGTTAATAATCTGTTATCAGGGATGATGTAGAGTATGTGAGTTTAACCTTTGGTCAAGTACATTAGTATTACATAACAATTCTGGAATCTTTTTACCTGTAAACATATAGGCTAGTTTCAAGTAGTGAATGGAAATATTTAGTTTTTAATAAATATTTCCATTGGCAGTGTCGATAGGGGCTATGGAGTTGAGGGGTTTCCTCTTGGAAAGAAAGTTTTCCATAGTACAGAATGGTTCTTTGGAAGACTATCACAATATTTAAGAGAGCAAATGTCAGATCTGATTTCGTACTGAAAACTAAAGATTTCCGAAAAAGATCTTTTGAGAATTGAAATTTACGATGTAATTCAGTTTGGAGTCTATTTTTTTTTTTTTTTTTTTTTTTTTGTATTTCGAGTGGCAGGTGAAATTGATCTTTTATGTTTGTTGTTGTTGTTTTGTGGCCGGCAGTTTTGGAGTTTTTTGCTAATGTTGCTTATAGCTCACATTGAGGAGGAGAGAAGACACACAAATGGTTGATAGATTGGTATCGTATTGTTGGGTTGATCCTTACTGTTGATTGTTCATGGCTGTATCAGAGACAAAGTTTCCGGATCTAAGTTAGCACTCAGCAGGCAGGTTTCATACGATTATAATATGGTTCCTCTACGATAAGCGGAGAGAAAGGTTCTCCAATGGAAGATAAGCACAAGATGACGTTTTTATGATATATTATCATGAAGTCAAAATCTGAAAGTTTTTTTCATGAATCCACATAAAGCTCGAGTTTTCACCTTTGGATTTATGGATAGTTCAAAAATCCAAGAAAATGATAACGCTCCGATAACCAAGGATTTACAAAGATCATTTCTCGGGTCATTAAATAAAGGACAGGATAATAGAATAAAATCGATTGTTTCTGACTCCCCACACTGACAGCGGTCTATGGGAGACATGTGGAATTCGTATAAAACAGATTTTGCAGGATAGGTTCGTGTACGGACCCTAGATAGCAATATATCTTCTAACCAAGAATGGGAATAGAGTAAGTGTTTTTTGATTATGGGTATCAAGTGTGAGAAATTGGAACATATTTGCGATTTTCCCACTTGCTTAAACCTTTAGGCTGCAATGGTTTTTTTATTTGATGTCCTAAGTCTTCAGGAGATATGGATTTCAGACAATAAGGGCTGAAAATTGCGGATTTTGCTAGAGAATCAACTATCTCATTTCCCTGGATTCTCGAATGTCCCGGGATCCAAATTAATTGTATCTCTTAACAAGTTTCCACTGTAATAATTTTTTTCTTTTATTCATTGAATGATAACAGGAGATGTTTGATTGTAAGTAGATAGAGATTTGAGACATGAATATGAATCTGTGAATATTATATATCTTTCTACCTGTACACAAATTTTAGATACAGCAGTAAGCAAAGCCATAGTCTCTGCGGTAAAAATTGAGTTTAGAGAGTTTATTTTACCTGATATCAATATATTGGATTTAGAATTGAAAACTGAAATTCCGAGGTTTTAACCTTGTTTTTGAGCGTCAGGGAAAATTTAAATATAGTCTTGCCAAATAGAATTATAATATTCATTAAAATTATTGCAAGTAATATCTTTGGGTATATTTTTCGACTGGAAAGGCAAGCCCAAGTATTTGATTGTTACGTTTACTGGATTTTCTTCAATTCTGTTTGGAGGAATTAAAATTGGGATTATTAATAGTTGGTTTACTTGAATTCCTTGAGAAGGAAACCAGTCTTTTACTGTAATAGTCAAAGGTTGGCCACTATTCATGTGATTGAATGATATTTTATTCCACCAAATATCACAAGGAGATAGTTTCCATTTGCAAATGTTTCGTACGTAAAAACTTAAGGATAGCATCTCATGCCTAGTTGATAAAGAAAGAACTCCGGCTTCTTGAAGAAGAACTGGGATGGATGTCCATTTAGGAAACCCTGTAGCAATTCTCTTAGCGGCGTGATACGGAATCTCTACGATTTTTCGGTCTGATTTACTGGCAGTGACTCAAGACTTTGGGTAGATTTGGATAAGCTCCCGAAATCGGTATGACGAACGTTAAAATCTCCAAGAATAATGAATGGTGAACTGATACGTTGGATTATACTGTTTAGCCAACCGCTTGAAAATTTTCCAGTAGGGATGTATACATTTATTATGAAAAGAGTTAAAGAAGAGAGTGCAACTTTTACTACTAAAAGTTCCCGACCTTCATCTGGAAGACGTGTTGGGTTGTAGATTTGCGATGGATATGATTTGTCAATGGCAGTTAAGAGACCTCCTCCCCGACCACTGTCTCTGTCACTCCGAAATATAGCTTTATTGGTTAAAAAGAAGGGTTCTTGTTTTTTTAGAAAAGTTTTTTAAATAGCAATGACACTTGTTGAAGTAAAATAGGAGAACTTAAAATATGGGCGCTTGTTAGAAATACTTCTAGCATTCCAAGATAGAACAGAAAACTTATTATTCATGAAGATATAGGAAATTGAGATAAAGACAGAAAATTTAAAGGCTCCTCTAAGTGGTACCTGTGTATTTGTGCTATGGAGGGCTGTTAGGGCTCTCCTTCATGGCTAAGCACTCACTTATTGTTTGACTGAATTCAGAGGTTAATCCGAAATTAAAATCCTTGGATATTTCTGGAATTAAATTCGTATTTGATCCATTTTTATTTTGGGAAGATCTTAGCCTAGAATGTTTTGGGTAGACTGTCGTTTTGTGGATTCAGGCTGTTCCTGTGCTTTTAATGCAAATGTTACAATTGCGTTATTTAATAACGAGAACATTTTTGACATCATTTCATCCTGTCTAGTTTGAAGAGCTAGTAATTTGGCCTCGAAAGATTCAGTCAGCTTCGTTAATATGTTATTAAATGATTCTGTCACTCTGGATACTGCTGTATTGATACTTTCTTCTATTTCTCTCTTATTGAGTCCACTAGGTTGTGCCGAATGGATAATTCCAACAAAAGAATCTTTAGGTGACTTGATTTGTCGCCTCGCCTCGATGAATGATAAATGATTTTCTGCTTTGAACTTAAGAAAACTTTTTTCTTCAAGACGAGATGGGCACGATAAATAATCAGCTGAATGATTGCCTTTGCAGTTTACGCATATGATTGTATTAGAAGAGCATGTTTTGTGTTCATGCGCCGAGCCACATTGTTTGCATACCGGAGTTTGCAGTTTGCATTGCTTGGTGGACTGGGAGAATTTATGACATGTGCCACATTGGTGAACTTTATCAATGAAAAGATTTATTTTTAACCGCATATAGAATAAACTAATTTCTTTCGGTATATTGAAACCGTATATGATGATAAGAATATTTTCAAAAAGCTCGGGTGATCCTTTCTAGTGAAACGTCTTATGTTTGATACTATTAACTCATTTCGGTTAATTTCCTCGGCGATCAGGTTTAAATTCAACTCTATTGGAACGTTTGTTAATAGAAATTTTGGTCTATAGCTCTCTTTTTGCATTTGCGGGATTACAGGAAATCCAAGAATACGTCGGATACATCTAATCTCTGTGGCAGTTTCTGGGTTACTTGTTTTAATGAATATCTTCCCATGACGAGTAAATATGACTTCAGTTATACCGTTAAGAATCGTTATAATCTGATTTAGTTCAGTTTTTAAATGAAAGGGGCGTTTCGGAATTCCTCCTTTGTCCTTTCCGGGGCATAGGTATATCAAAAAAATTTTTACACCGCATTCAGATGCTAATAATATACTCAGTGAAAGATCATCGTCAAAATCTAGTGTATTTGAAGAAGCTATTTTTGCTGTTCGTGGTGAGCAGTCCACGAATGCCACGTCATCCGTCATCCTCCATTTCATTCATTTTTGGAGAGTATCATATTATTGAAACAAAGTATTGCTCAAATCCTGAGAGCTAAAATAATTTTACACACACACACACACACACACACACACACACACACACACACACACACACACACACACACACACACACACACACACACACACACACACACACACACACACACACACACACACACACACACACACACACACACACACACACACACACACACACACACACACACACACACACACACACACACACACACACACACACACACACACACACACACACACACACACACACACACACACACACACACACACACACACACACACACTCGTTTATCTCAATTAGAAAGAACTGTTATAGGCGTACTCTTAACACCAGGATTAAACTAAATTAGAAATATATATAAGGAAAAATTATACTTAGAATAGGAAACACAGCAATAGCTCCAAAAAACACAGACCACCTGTGCACCTTCACAGTTTACCTCACATGTTATCTCTTTTATGTGATAGGTCTTAAAGCTTTAATGAAACTACCATTGATGAATTTAATGATATTCTCAGAATCTCTTCTTGTGAAATTTAGGAAGTCTGGAGACTTCTGTTATTGAACCCCTTATTAAAAACTTTTCAATTTCTTATTAGTGGCCTCGGAAGTGAATATAAAAATATATTTAAGTTTGTTGTTGCCGTTTATTATCAGATTACGATTTTCTTTTAATTTCTAAAACCTGTTCATTTAGCAGTTTTAAGTTATCGAATGTTTCGTTATTATATTTGGCAACAGTAATAACCATACCAGATTCTGAAACCAAAATTTTATAGTACCCCATTTCCGAAGTTAAGGCATAGGCATGGTTATTAAGTTATGCGTTCATATTTTAAATTTCCTTTCATAAACTTTCTTATCATTTATTAAACTAGAAAGATAACCTTTTGATACAATTTACTTCTGTTTAAAGTGATTATGGTTCATTGCATTTTAGAATGCCGACATTGGTTTCCTATTGCTTGACGACCTTTCCTGACCGAAAAGTTCACGTAAAGTGTGTATTTTTCGAATTTAACAAGTCTCTTTCTTTGATAAATATGTTCATAGATCATGTTTGCAGTAACACAGAAAAGTTATATGTGCTATGTTTTGTATTGAATACATGCTGTGTCTATTAAAATTTTTGTTTTAAAATGAGTACCGATTGCGCAAATTTTATTTTGTTCATATATATACTTTAATTATTGCTATTAAAGTGTGTTAATGGAGTAGTTATTTAATACATTTTTCATAAAAAAATATAATTTTAGTTTATACAAGTGTATATGACAGGTTAATATGGTAAATATATATTTTTTATTCAATTAAAAATCTATCATAAAATGCTAGCTTTTTATTAATATTTTCGTTACTCTTAGAATTAGCACCACAATTTCTATTATGAGTTAATTATTAAATCAAATTTTTTTCTTCAGTTTGTAAATTTTATCTAACGTTTTAGATGCATATCATATTATTTGAAATATTAAAGTTTAGAATATTTTCGAATTTTAATATTTATTATAAATTTGAATTTATTAATAAACAATTGTTTTATATTTAATAATATCGATCAAATAATATAAAGTACTTTATCTCAAATTAATAGATTTTCTTGAATTTTAGCATAAATGTAAAACATTAATTTTATTTTTGTTTGCTAATTAAATGTTTTATATTTAAATTAATCTAAATGTGATTTCAGATATTTTGTATTTGTATATTGGTAAATTTTTTGAAGGCCATAAGTCTGGCTAAGAAAACATATTTTAATGTTAATGATAAAGAAAAATGGCTATATATAATTAGGATTGATTTTAATAAATTTAGTTGAACTATCAGTATGCACAAATTCTGTTAATGTAAAAATGTTTTTTGTCATAAAACTTCATTAATGTTTTCTATCAAAATAAAAATATTGCTGAGACATTTGTCTAAACATAATTTGAAAAAAATCAAATTATTCTAATTTAATATATTTAAAGACATGTTTTTGTAAATGCTTATTATCTTCAGAATATGTATATATGCATACATTGTGTGATGATTAAGGTAGGTTTCTAGTTTATTTTTGAAGTTAAAGGAAATTTTAACTTTTACATAAATAATTTATAACATACATTTTTTACATATTTTTTCTGATTGTTTCTTATCAGTACCACTGTAAAAATCTGTAATAAAGCTAGCAGCGGAGCAGTTAGAGTGCTAGATTTTGGTTCATTTGTTTGGGTATAAATACTTGTGGTTTGAAGTCCACTTTAAAATTGTCTAATAAATCGTAATTTCTGATTATATTAGTTTAAATTGGAGTTATTTTTTTATATGTATTAATTTTTTTTAGTTCTAGTTCTATTTTATAATTTCTAAGTTCTAATTGAAATAATAGTTTCTTATACTTCTCATAAATAGAAAATGATGTGCTTTTTTTTATTGTGCCTTTAACTCGTGTGCATTTTCATTTTGGCCAATCACTTGTAACGTTTTCATCTCTGCATACAATATCAGTTGACTTAGTATGTGATTTATACATAAATACTTAAGGACATATTTTACTATAAGTCATGATAAATATTAGATAAATGAAGTTTATATTTTTATCTGAAAACAAATTTAGAAACAAGCATAAATAATAAAACCACCAGTTTTTATATTTATTTTAATGTAGAGGTATACGTAATTTAGTAATTTGCCATACTTATCTTATTACTGGTAATATAATGAAATCCATATATGTTTTATTTGCACTTTTTGTAATTTATGCAAAAATAAATAAGATTAGAGATTTTTAAAGTATTCATATTTATAAAGCAATCAAGAGTTCAAAAATTATTTATAAATGGGTAAAATGATATATAAAAAAATATAACTCTTAGAAATATATTTTTAAATTTAAAATTTATGTGAAATTAAGAATTTAACACATAATTTTAACTTTACTTGTGTCTATAAGGACAGATATAATATTTTAAAATTATAAATAGATATGAATTACATTATAGTTTAAGGTTCAATAAGTTATGCCTAATTTATTACTGTGAACAAATTTTACTTAATAATAATTACTTACTGATAATTACATATTGCTTATAATATTTCTTTAAAAAAAAGTATTGTTTATGATCAGATCTCTTACTTTGAATTGTAATATATATAAAATGTACCATAATATTTTAAATGACTGGATAAACCTATTTTCTGATTTTCATTAATCAGAAATGCCGTTAAGAAATCTGAATATAGAAGAACAGTTATAGTGGTAATGTTATAATTTAAGAATGAAGCAAATTATATAGTTTCTCATTTATTTTGCTCATGTGTTTAATTAAAATGGATCAATCAGAATATTAAAGTAAGTAAGAGCAAGTTCATAGAAATCATATTTATAGTAAGGAAGAAAAATACTAAATCTTCAAGTTAACTTCTGTTACTGTGAAAAAACCTTGAACATTTAAATTTCAATGTCAAAATTATTAAAACACAATTGATATTTCAGAGTAGAATATTAAATAATATTTTTTTAATTACGTCCTTATGTTGGCACTTTTGAGCATAATAAGTCTTGCAGTCCAATAAAGAAAAGTATGTCCAGGAGTGGAGAGCGTCTTGAAATGTGAAGAAGGGCGGGCTTCCTGAAGGGCAGAACATTTCCAAAGATGCTCGCCATCCATGTCAACATGTTCCCTTCATAAAATGCAGTTGGGTGAATCCACAAGCCAATATTTGATATAGATGTTTCTGGAGAAAATCATTCATATATATATTAAATAATATAATCATGGTTTTAGTTCATATCAAGACATCAATATTTTACTTCATTTATATATGGCTATTATCAACACTATGCAGTTTTGATTGAGCCTAACTCTAGACGAGGTACAGGGAAACATACTGGTGTAACAACAACCCCTCTACAGTTGAATTAATAATCATTTGACAACTAATCAGAAGTTAGATATTAAATCTTTTTTTCTAAAGTATGTGAAATCAAAAATAATTGACTGATAAAATGTCGACTTTTAAATTAATAATATTGAAATGTTAATACAACATTTGTGCTAAAATCATACTAGTTTACTTTAGTATAATATTTTTTATAGTGAAAAATATTATTTTGATTTGTAGAATATTCGGAATTACGTTTATTGTTTTTTAAGTTGTAAAATTTCCAAATGTGTTTCCTACTTTAAAAAGTATGTATATTAAACAAAAATATGTAGTCATTTAAAAGTAAACCTAAATAAAATTGTTATGTAACTACAAATATAACTGTTCGAAAATATTTCTTGAGCAAAAATAAATAAATAAATAAATAAAAAAAAGATAATAAATAAAATAAAATCTGAGATTTCTAAACAGTTTAGCAATTCTTATCATGATTCATCATATTCTAAATCTATATTAGTTTCAAATTAACAATTTTAAAGCCCATTAACAATCTCAAATTTCAGTACATTTTGTGATGAATGGTTACAATAACACACACATACATACACACATAATGCTTCAACACAAGCAATCTTTTTTTAAATTCACAGCATATTTGCACTGTCATACTAGCAGCAACAAGTTCTAATGACATTTCAATCAATGTATATCACATCTTGAATATTCTACTTGTGATCAGTTGGAGGTGGCTTTGCTATTTTTCCAACACGTATAAAACAGCAGTTTGATAATTTATATGCAAAATATGCTTTATAAATGAATTCTTATTTAAGGTAGTATATTATCTGTTTCATTTCATAACTAGTCATATTTACCTTTATCAGTGTTAGCTTGTCCATAGATTACAAATGTAAATTCTTTCAATTTTTTTTATAGTATTCCTTTTGAAGTTTTATGACTTATAAGGAATTTCAAAAGTCAATGTATAGTTACTTAATTTAATCATAATTTTACTTTTTTTTCTTTTCCATGCAAATTCTTTACTTTTTCCGTAAAATGAAGTTACTGAATCAACCAGTGAATATTTTTAATGCTATCAGAGTAACAGAAACAATAGTTCTTAAATTTTTTACGAACTAATATACATTGGTATTCTTAAAGAAAAAAATATTGGAATTAATGTTTTAACCAAGAAAATACTCAATTCAGTCATACTAATATCACAACTTTCAATATTTTTTAGTGAAACTGGAGCATGAACAATAAATAAAAATAGATGGGAATCGGCTTCCTCATGGTCATGTTCTAATTCAAGAACTTTTCTATAACTAGTTTCCCAGTATCGTTAAATATTTTATTATAGTTATTGCAATGTGTTGTGTAAAATCATACTTTTAAACAGAAATTATGATTTTTCCAAAACTGAAAGAGGAATTCAATCAATTTCTTATTAAACCCACACATTTTTTCATTTGATTTGGAAGTTTTTGAGTAGCATGGCCATTTTTAACTTTTTGTACCAGATAATGACCTATGGTTATGTGTTCAGGAGATTTGCTCGGGGATTCTAGAGATTTTGAAGATGAGATACCTGTCACATACAAAATTTACATGATTACTTTAGAAACCTTCTACTAATTTGGCAAATTTTAATCTACATAAAATTTCCAAAAGAAGTTGTTGTATGCTGTAATTGTTGAATCAAAGCTATGACATAATTACTTCTAACTCAAAAACAGTTTCATTTAACTTCCTTAAATCAAGTTTAGAATCTTTCTCCAAATAATGTATTGAATTTGCTGTATTCTCAGTTTGGTTATGTTAACATTGGTTTGAGCTATAAGAATATGGCTTGGAGAATATTTAAATTTTATGTTTAGAATGAGAATCTTGATTCTTTTTTAATCTTTTTGTTTTTATTGCTAATATATTCATGGCCATATTTTCACATGGTACTCAAATATATGCTTCAAGTAATGTGAATGTGTTCATCATTGCACTGTATTTTTATTACAAGTTATTCCTGTTAATCCACTTTTTATTTTTGTATCTGTTGTAGGTTTACTCTTTCACTTGATAGCATACCATTTTGGGAAAGCCACAGTCATTTTGTTGAACAGAAAATTTACTCATTAAAAAGTCAGTATGTATATTAGGATGAGTTTCTTTTGATTTACCATATTGCATCAATCTATGGAGAAATATCATGAATATTTTATTCAGTCATAAATAAAAAATCCATATTACAAATAAATGAAGGTTCTTTAATTACTTCTAGTTACTCAAATAACAGTATCTACCATTTCAGCATATGAGCTCCAAAAATCAAATGTGAATAAAAAATTTCTTTCGTATCCTTCATTGTACATTTTTAAAAGTTTGATTCATTTGTATTCACATCTATTATAAATGATATCAGAAACTATAAGCAGAAATGCTCATTAACTAGCTTTTATGCGATTGGCATTATTTTCTAGAACTTTTAAGCATATCCTTTGAAAAACTCACCCTAGTTTCTGGGTACTGATTGTTCTTTTGTACTGATGCCCATATGAAGCATGATTTATCAAGTTTTGAGCCATGATATAGAATTCAGTTACCAAATTTTGCTTGTCAGTATCATAAATTAGTTTCCCAATGACATCCGAAAACTGCTGTATGTAATTCCCCTTATCAAATTACAAATCATTGTTTGAATTGCTCATTTTGCTATATATTTTTTTTACATTTTAGAATGTGTATGACCTATGACTTAATGAATTTAAATACCTGTCATCTGTAGATAAATAGATCATCTGTTAATCTATCATCTCTTTGCAAACTGTAATACTGAATAGTCTTCACAATTAATATTTTTGTTGGATTTGCATCTAATATTAATAAATAACTAGCTTTAGTTTAACTGAGTATTATGACTGAAGAATTTAAAATGGTAATATAATCTTTCTAACCAAGAAGTAACGTTTTTGACAAGGTTTTAGACAAGTAGTAAATGTCATTGGTAAATGATGACAGACCCGTACAGGATTGGCGTGATTTAAAATTTTCACGTCAAGCACTCTACAGCTCTGTCGCCAACCTAAATTACGTCACTAGCCGTCAACCAATAATGATCGCATTCTAACTTCAGCTTTGAAATCACGCATTTTTCCGAATTTCAAATAGTAAAATTTTGAATATTTCATTATAATTAAATACTGTAGAAGTTTTAAAATTCTAATAAATAGAAACAAAATTTTTAATATATCGAGCAATGGCGCCCACCTTAAAAAAATAGCAGTGTAGTGTTACCTGTTACAGTGCCAACTGGGCAATAAACATAGATTTCGAACGTTAGCAAATTTAATTTTTTGTTTAAACTTGAATTTTAATATAATGAGCAGTTATGCCAACATTAAAAAAATTTTAAGTACGCGGCACATTCTAACACTAACATGAAGAACACAATACACACAACTTAAACATTCATTTTTATAAAAACTTTAATTTCTAAATATGAATAAAATTGTAGTAATGAAAAACAAAATAACTCACCTAATCTTCATCGATCTCCGAATTGTTACTTTTCGGCGAATGTACCGTTTTTGTCACTTCTAAAAAAATCTTCTATTATGTTTTCCAGATGATTCTTTCTCCATACTGAGTGAAAACGTAAAGTACATACTCTGTGAAAACGTAAAGTCAATATATCCTCATCCATACTTATTAATTTTTGCAAGCAATACAAAAACTCCAAAAATCGAATATCGAAACTCAATGCTTCAAGATTATTCTGTAATAGTTTCAAAGGTTACATACAAAACATGCATGTAAAACAAAAAGCACGTCATACCCACATAATCCGAACCGTTAAACCAGTCTGGCGCATTTTACCCTCTGTACACTTCTCTACTATTTAGCGATGTCATTTATCCAGCTAGAATTTAGATGAGTTGTATTCTCTTTCTCCAATGGTAGTTTTTTTAAAATAGAGTATATTTTTTAATTACAAAATATTCCAATGTTACTGTAAGAGGGTTCAAAGTGCATTCTTCTTGCTTCTTTTGAAAGCCAAATGTTAGTTTCAACCATTTTGTAACACCTGTTTTTTTTGGCATACCTTCCCATTGTGAAATAATACTTTTAGTATTAAGAGTTGTACAGGTGCCTGTTAAAGTTTCCTCTCCAATATCATTGTCTCATACTAAAGTCGTAAAAATGCCTTTTTGGAAATTTTACAAAGCGATATTGTCTTTTAGTAGTTGAAATTCTTGATGTCTTATTCTAAAACATAACTATTGGATAAACTATTGCCAAATCCACATTTAGTATTCTTACCAATTTGTCTGAACCAGTTAAATGACAAAGTGCCAAGATTAAAGTTAAAATGATTTGATGCTTGCCTTATAACAGTAGATGATAAATGTGGAATATCTTGGGCAATAGACAAAATTTTAAGTTTTTTACTTTTTAGTACCTTTACAAAATAGTCTAGTGTGTCATTATTTGAAAAACTAATGTGCACATAGATAAATGTTTATTAAAACAATGCTATTTTCTGCTTGAATTGTCAAAACATTTCCTATTGGTGGCTGTTCATGTGATGTTCAGTGTTTCATTAAAAATATTTCTCTGCACTTGCTGGTGGATACAAATTAGGCAAATTATTCTATGAACAAGCCCTATTGCAAAGAAAGAATATTCATTGATTTCTCTTTCTGCGGAACTATACTGAGTATTTAATTTTAGTACATTGTTGAGAAACAAGTTCAAGCAAGTATTTTATAGCTGCAAATAACAAACTTTTAGAAATTCATGATATGGATACTTTTTTATGTATTCTGTATTTTTGATTTTCTTGATATTACAGATAAAACTGTATTATAATTGTAGCTTGAATCAAAAACTGAAAAGTAGTTATAGGATTACAAATTTCAATGGATGACCTCATATCCTATTTATTCATAGTAGAATGGCTGAGAATGATTAACACTTGTACTGATTTGTCACTACAGTCACTTTTTCTGTGTGTAAGTTCAGCTAATTAATGAGCTACAAACACAGAATCTTGCAATGCAGATATTAGGTGGATCGAATGTTGATCTTAAGCAAATGACTGAATTTAATTTTTTCATCATAACTAATTAGGAAATCTTACTTTGTAAAATTTTATTTAAAATAATAACTGGACGTTTAAGAGTTCTGCATTGTTTCAAAATAAAATTTTTGCTTTTGTGAATTTACTTATGAAAATTTCAGACAAATCTCATTTAAAAAAAAAAAAAAAAAAAAAAAAAAAAAATTGCTTTTGTGTTTACAATATAGTACCTAATTTGTTTGAACATTTTTTCATCTAAAATATTGTAAGTAAATAAAATTTTTAAACTTTTGTGAATGATTCTCACTTGTGACATGTCACAACAAAAACTCAGATTTTACAGAAGGAAAATTTTTATAAATATGTTATTTTCCTAAGCTTCCTGAAATAAAAAAATAATTCTTCTGGTTTATCACCCTGCATGGAGTGTTTGTCATTTTTATCAGTTGAATCTAAATTTTTATATGTTTGGAATGATACCTTGTTAATGTTAACAGTATTTATGTAAATGCCCATCCAATGACTTTGTCAACAAACAATAAACTCATGATTATCAGTGGCATTTAAATTACAAAATAACCCTCAGTTCCTTATATAAATATTTTTATGTATAATTTTTAAAAAAATTTTCTCATGCGAAATCTATATGTTTGTGAGTAGTGAATAATTGAATTACTCCTTAAGTAACAAGTACATTTATGTTACCTGTTATGCGTACAAGTTCAAATTTGTATCTATGTTGATTCTTTCCCTTGCATAATTTTGTGGATTGTGCAATGGCTTATTCTCGATTCTTTCACCTTTCAATTCTATGAATAGGAATCCATTGTATTAGGAATTTCATCATCTGTTAGAGAGAATCTTTTTTTCTTTTAACTTAAAGACCCTGTAGAAATGTCATCCATAAGGCTAATGCTATAAGATTTTTCAATTAGTTATAAAATAAAAATAGCATACTTTTGCAATGTTTGCTCTTTGCCAATGTCACCAAATATGCTTATTATTTAACACTAATTGAACAGAAAAATAAATTTTAATCAACCTTTTCCTCATGTTAACATGTGAGTAGCTATAATTAATTAATTAATTAGACCGATAGTTTCGATTTATGCTCTAGTGTAAGATGTTTTTATGATAAACAAAGTTGTGAAGAGAATTGTATTTATCATTATAAAATATCAATTAAATATTATACCCAATGAGATATGTATCTGAGAGTCTTTGCTTATTGTAACTTTTTTTTGAGAATTTAAGTTACTTATCATTATAACTGTTCCATAAGTCAACATATCATGACACAAAAATTTATTTTAAATACCTTTTAAAAAATTAAGGAACCTTCTAGAACTTTCTATAAAATGTTTATTTTTTTAAAAGGCAACTTTTTCTGGGCATTAAAACTTCCTAAATTCATCTAGCTTGTTGCTCTTTTGTTTATATAACAAAGTAATGCAATTCTTTTTTATAGGATAGACTAATAACATGTATAAATTTGCCTATGTCTTTATATTATTCCTGGTAAATATTAAAGTTTTATTATTATTGGCAAATAATGAAAGCAAAGTGAAAAGTTTTAAAATTTTGTGCCTATGTAGTGTTATTCTGTCCTTTTAATTTTTGACTGCAACAGTAATAATTTATGTTGGTTATTTTCTCATTCTGGTATGTATATTTGTAGTTCCTTTTCCTTTTAAGTGTATATGCAGTTATTCTGTTTCTTACCTTTTTTGTTAAATTTAATTGCTGTGGTCTCTCTTGATTCTTTTAATTGTCCTATGTAAAGCCTGGTTGACTAATTCTGTTTGTCTTGGAAGATGTCTATTGAAGATGAATTTCCCTTTTTTGTTGTATTGTAACATTTTTTAACTGAGAAAACTGTCATTTTTATTCTTTTATAAAATTATTTCGATGTTTATATTTTATCATAAAGAAATATACTTAGTGTAAGCAAGCCCTGGACTGAACCTTAGGTTTATAAGTTTGAAATACTTGCCCATCACCAAGTGCCTTATAATTTTGAACCACTGTCAGGTGATCAGGTCACACCTGAGCTGGCACCCTCTTCTCTACATCTACGCCACATCAGCAGAAGGACTTTGGATGTCACATATTAATGTGAACATGTCCCTAAGCCACTGAGGCCAAGTTGCAAGCCGAATGGTTAGCGCTCTTACCTTCAGTTCAACAGTTTGTGGGTTTGAATCCCACCTTCATCATGGATGTTTGTTGCGGTTCGGAATCCACTTTAATCCTTAGGTCCTGGTCTAATTAGCCCTTGTGTGCAAAAAATGACCATTAAGCAACAAAAAAAACAAACAAACCAACCAACCAAACAAACCACATATCTCCAGCAACACAGTGAGGGAGTGTACATAATCACCTTCTCAATCACTGCCAGCGGCAAATGATGCTTCACTTTGCTGATCTTAATGGGAAGCAGCATGAAGCTTCTGAGCCACTGAAGCTCCTCATGAAGAAATAACAGGCTTTTATTTGATTGAGGCAATTAATATAATTTTCTTCTTTAAATAAAATTCCCTTGTGTCTTGATGAATTGCAAGCTCATTAAGCTAAAACTGAACTTGTAAATTTATTTGCTTTAGTTATCACATTCTTATATACTAAAAGCATAATTTTTTTTAGCCTAACCAAAAGATAAAATTAATTCTAAGCTTTAACTTTAGAGCAATTATAATCAGTTCTTTAGATTTTGGAGGACTTCTTACTTTTCAGATACTTACTATTATAATGTTTGAGATTTTCAACAGAATATTTTGCTGAATTTCTTATTCCAGAGCTCTAATGATTGTTTATTGCATTCTGTTAATTGTATCCAACTGTTATTTCTTTCCTAATCAATGGAATATTTCCATATTTTTTTGCTTATTTTAACTTATATTTACTTGTTATTAACTTATTTAATTTAATCTTTGGGTATTTTTACCCACATCATAAAATGTTTAATGCTAATCAGTGGTATGTCAAAGATGTATTCATAATTGAAATTTTAATTCTATACACAACTGTTATTGAGACATTTTTCACACTTTGTAGTTTTTCCTGAAATATAAATTCAGTATCTTTTTATTTTGCTAAAATTAATTTAGAAATTAACTAAAGTTTATTAGTATTTACCTAAAAAAAATAAAGAAATAATATAATGAATAATTTAATTTTTCAAGCATTTTATTTCTTATATAGTTTATTCTTTTACAAAAAATGTATTAAAGATTTTAAATTTTTAGAAATGTATGATTGTTATGTGAAACCTTTACTTTATCTTGAGGTTCTTGTGCAGTTGATCAATTTTGAGTATACTGTATTTTCCTGTACGTAATCCATAAGACTTTTTTTCACATTAAAAAAAGTGTAGCATTATCCATGGTAATTTTTTCAACAAATAGTAAAAAATATATACTGCTGCTGATAATGGGGTGTCACATAAAATACACAGTATGATTGAAAATAAAATTAATTTCACAGAAAAACATTTATTGTGAAAAACATTTAAGTTGATTCTGTTTGGATCCACTTCATCGCAAAATATGATAAATTGAAATGAAAGGACCAGATCAATCAAGAATTGTGATTCTGAGAATATTATAGTAAAATTTATTTTTAATTTTTAATAATTTTGAAATGGAGGTTAGACATATTTTAAAAATAAAATATATTTGTCTTGTTAATAATTAAATGAAAGGAATGGGGTTTATTTTCGAACTGTGCTCTGGATATAATATATATATATATATATATATATATATATATATATCTTTTGTACTGTGCCTGCTTTGTTTTTCACCTTTCATTAATAGATTTATCACCATTTTTTTATTCGCCTTCTTTGTAGAATTTAGTTTAAAATCTGCTGTGTAATTTATATGCTTTTACATCCACATGACAATATATGAACTTGAATATTTTCAGCATGAAGCAGTTCAGGTTAAGACATTCTCTAAAATGATGATAGCCAATAGACTGTAATATCTTTCCGAGGAGCCAAAATCTTTCTTGAATGCAATTAGACAAGACTGATTATAGCTAAAATAAGTCACTGAGTTGTGACACCATCTATTTAATTTATAAAACATAAATGTAATTTTTATCAAAACTTTATTGTAAGCTTTTCAAATATAGTATGTTTTTTTTATCAGATTATTTGTGGCAGTATATAATACACACAACAAAATTCGAAATTCTTTTTTAACATGTAATCCACAGATTATACTAAAAAAATATTATTAGAATTAAATAATGGGAATATTTGATTCATATTGAAGTAGTCTATGATAGTTGCAAATAGTGAGTAATCACATTTAATAAGTGTTAAGCATTTGCTAATAAGAGTACCTCAGAAGAAAAGTCTCTGTTGCTAACATTTTACTCACTTTTCTGTGTAACTGAATAAAAAATATAATTTATTCACATGAATGTCTTAAAATAAAAATTTATTTAATTTGTTCATTTATAAAAATTTTAGAGAGATTTTGTTACAAATAGTAATATAAATATTTCTTATAAATATAAATAGTATTTCCTTTTTGTAAGTTTGTGAAAATTTAGAAAAATAAGTTAGTAAAAATAATATGTTTGTAAATATATATATATATATATATATATATATATATATATATATATATAAATAAGTGTCTGGAATTTATTAAACCTTTTTTTTAATCATACTGTGCCAAAAATTATTTAAAGTGTGCAAGATATTTTTTAAGTCCAAAGCAAAGCTTCTTAAATACCAAATTTTCATTGAGTCTTTTTATCTTTTTTGGGCTTATTTAATATTACTTCATGTATCATTTTTGCACATAAAATGTTAAGTTTTGTATACTGTGAACATTCTAAAATTTCTGAAGATTAATGTCACTAGCAAGTCATATATATCCTAATTAAAATAGTATTACAAAATTATAGCACCTCTAAAATATTATAAAAACTAACTTAAACTTAGTGTCAAAAACATTTCTTCATGACTTTTAAGCTTCTTCAAAATGAGATGCATCACCTTTATTGTAGTTTTATTAATCATAATAATTGATCTTAAAACTGTCCATATAAGTTAGTTCAGTTCTCAGTACAGCAACCAAGTTCTGGCTTTTAATTTAACAACTCACGTGTTTGATGCAAAGCTTAGGCACACACAAGAATATTTGTAGTGGTTCAGAATCATCTTTAAACTGTTGGTCCTAGTTGAATTAGTTATTGTGCTCATGCAGGGATTATCAAACAATAAATCAAAATTAAAGCATTCTTAATGTTATGATTTATTGCAAAGGAGCCTCTAATTTAATTAAAGGTCATTTGCTTCAGTGCAAGAAAGATTTATTGATTTTTAGAAAAAAAATATTTAAGTTAAAATCTATTTTTGGTAATATAAAGGGATAATTTAAAGGAAAACTACAGAACTAGGTAAACAGCCAGAAATTATTCCATTCATCTATAATTGCTTATCTCTTTTTGAATATTTGCTATTTTATCAATGAAATTACTCAATGAAATTTAATTACTTGTATAAAAAATATCTTAATTTTCTCAGTTACACATAAGAGATAAAAATGTCTACTATGTGTACTGATTTTTCAAGTTTTGTAATTTCTAATAAATATTAAAAAATGAATTTATTATGTTCCTCATAGTAAAAAAAAAAAAAAAAAAAAAAAAAAAAATTAGTTCCATATATTTTACAGAACATTACACTGACTTTTAGTTGCATTTAGAGAGTCAGTGATAAAGTGAACTCCCTTTTTGTGTATTGTATATCCCTAATATACTTCTCCTAAAAGTTGATTTATTTTCAATTTGGCTGCTTTAATTTTTTAATTTTCCTTTATAGGTTCTAAAATGAATTTCATTAAAAAGAAATTGAAAAGTCATAAGAAGGAAGATGATGAAGAAGAAGAATATGAAAAAGCAGTGTATGAGCAATCTCTTCATCCACAAGCTCCAGATCAGAAACATAAAAATACAGAGGAGTGGCAATTTTTTCAACAATTATCTATGAAAGTTCAAGATACTGTTCAAAAGACGCAAACAACTTTGAATAAATTAAAAGATACATCAGTACCAAATGAAGAAGATCCTTTTGATACAGACAATGACTTATTATCTAAGGAAACTATGTCTTATGGTACAACAAAACCATTAAGAGCTCCTCCTAGACCACCAGCTCCATCTGGAGATAAAGCTCTAACACCTATTGATTTCAATTTTGGATCCGATTTTCCTCAAAGTTCTCCCTCAAAATTACCTCCCAGACCACCTCCTCCTGCTTTTTCTGAGTCTTCATTTCCTTCTGAGTCAAGTGCCTTGCATGAAACAGCTACTAAAAGTTTTGGTTCTCCTGCTCGACCTCCTCCTCCTCATGTGACAAGTGGCGAAAATACAAATAGTGGAAAAAGCCGGGCACAGATTTTTGACTCCACTATCTCTAATTCAACACCAGAAAAAAGCTCTGCATCATTTAATTTATTAGATGAATTTGGTTTCCAAAGTGATTCAACTCCTGCAGCAATGCCCTCAAATACAAATATTCAAGATTTATTATTTCTTGATGATAAGGAGGAAATAGATCCATTTGATACATCATTTGTCAATGTTAATGATTTATCTTCAGTATCTACAACTTCTGAAAATAAGATAAATGGAACCCAAGTGAAACCATCTGAAAATAACTTTAATCCATTTTCTGGTTCAACACCCTTGAACAAATGGGCTGCTTCTCCAACTAATTCTAGCAAAAGCAAGACTACCACTAATCCATTTTTTTCTGGTACATTAGAAGATACCAAGCCAGAATCTTACCAAGAAAATATCCATTCTACTACTTCCCACAATCCATTTAGTTTTAGTGATGCAAATCCAATCAATACAGATCAAGAGGATTTGTTTGGTATAAAAATAGAACCATCATCTAACAAAGATAATGTGGCTGATAATTTGTTTCAAGAAAATGATGAGTCACCAAAATCCCCCGAGTTTGAATGCAAAGGTATTGTTAATTCAGCTTTTAATGATAATAGTGAGCCTGAGCAAATTCAAGACTTGGATAATAATATAATTAAAGAGCATGAAAACACTATAAATTCTGCTCTTCAGCAAAATGTTACAAATGGGGTAAATATGTGGGAAACAGATGAACTGAAAGAAACTAATGTTCCTTCAAGTTCAATTTTTCCATTTACAGCTTCAACTGCCTCAGAAAAATCATTAGACTCTTCTTCCTTATGGGATACAGACACTCTAAATACAGAAACATTATTACCTGGTAAAAGTTGCTATGAAGATGAAAGTGTGGTTAAAAATAATGAAAAAAATGATTTGTCAGATTTTTCAGAAAGTAATAATTCTAAATCAAATATATTATCTGCAAATATTGAATCTTCATTTCCTTCTAAGGAAATCAAGCCAGATGAAAATATTGTGCAACAGTCTTTAAGTAATTTATCTCAATTTCCACTTCCATCAGAAAGTGATAAAACAGTCATGAATTCAGATGAGTTTCAGTCTGTCCCTGTTTTGAAAGAAAGTTCAAATGGCGGATTTTCTGATTTGTCTGAAGGTTTAAATTCTTTTCCTCTCAAAAGAGGTAGTATTTCTCACCAAGATAGTATTCCACGCAGGGAAAGTATTCCTCAGAAAGAAAGTAGTTCTCGTCGAGAAAGCACACAGAGTAGAGATAGTATTCCTCATAGGGAAATTCCTCTTCCTCCTAGAGAAAGTATTACTTCTCAAGAAAACATTCCTCTGAGTGAAAGTATCACAAGTATTTCAAAACAAGAAGTTCCTCCAACCTCTATAATTGAAGATTTCTCTAAACCTTTTGAAGAGGAAAATGAGCAGAATGCTTTTCTTTTTAAAGTTCAGCCTATAGAGCAAAAATCAGATCTGGAATTTGATGCTTTTGCGGCAAAATTTGATAGCGTAAAGGACAGTCAAAGTTCTGGAGCATTTGACCCATTTATGACTAAGAGAGCCCCAACTTTGAAAAAAATTCAAGATAATGCAAAAGGTTTTGATAGTATGGATGAATTTGATCCTTTTCGTGTTACCAATAGGGTAGACACAAATCAGAGTATGATTAAAAAGGAGCCCTCTAGAGATTCGTTTGAAGATTATGATAATGAAGTTGATTTCTCTGTTGTTATAAAACCAAAAGTTAAAGACAGCAGTGACATAAAGTTGTCAACAATGGAACCTCCAAAATTGCTGCCTCCTCCTAAAACTCCTACCAAAGCATTTGATACACCTGCTTCACGTTTTAATCCATTTGATAAAGACTTTTTGGATAATAGTGAGACTCCTAAAATAACAGAAAAAGTATTGGAATTAACTGAAGGTGAGGAAGAATCAGTGCCTGCTCTTGGAGAAGCAGGAGTTAGAAAGGCAGACTCTGTTGAAACTCCGCTGTCTCCTTTATTTGATGAAGATACATCTCAACCTTTAGAAGTTTTTCCCAAACCTTATGATAAAGAAGGATGGGATATGGTTCTTAGACAACCAAATAAAAAGAAATTAACTGGAAATAGATTCTGGAAAAAAATCTTTGTAAAGTTGTCAGAAAATAGTGTTCTGCAGCTCTTCAATAAAGCTGATGATAAAGTACCATTTCAAGAATTGCCATTACAAGTAAGATTTCAAATCATTAAATTTGTATGTTTTCTTATTTTAAAAATTAGTTATAAAATATATTTATTATACATTTGTTTCATATATTTTTTATCGTAACAATAAGCATTTTGTTTCCATATTAATTTTTTACTCTTTGAGTATCCTTGAGTCATGTTGATAACATTTTGTGCTTAATCTTTAGCTATAGTTTTTTTTTTTTTGAAAATATTTTTAAATACTAGTTGGTATTCTTAAACAATTCAAAACACCTTCTCAGAATTGATTTAAGTAACGGTGGTTTGTGGCATACTTAGTTTTAAAGAAATTAATTTATATTAAAGACTTAGATTATTTAAATGAAACACATCACATTTTTCAATCTATTGATGCTCTACTTTCAAAAGTCTTTTTTCTTATCTTAATGTATTTGAAAAATTAACCAATTTAAATTATCATTATAAATAAAATATTTTAAATTTCTGACAAGTATAATTGTCATTTTTCTCTTAAAATCATTTTTAAATAATATTTTATAGCTTAATTTTTGACATAGAAAAATTTTTCATATAACCACAATTCTCATAAAATCTTTATGCTAACTTCTTCGATTCTTTATATTTATTGTAATATGAAGAATTGATCTCTTTCAATTGATTCATTTATTTTTTATTAAAAAAATGTGCTTTTAAACATATTTGTTGTAAAAACATTAGTAAAATGGTCTATAATCTTGATACAAGTTAATCACTATAATGCATGTATTATACACCAATGCCGTTATGCTGCTGCTATTGCCAATAGAAATTATAAGTGATTAGCAGGAAAATTTGGGCCAGATTGGCAGCCAAACGGTTAGCACTCTTGCCTTTGTTCTACAGTTTGTGGGTTTGAATCCCACCTTGGGCATGGATGTTTGCAGTGGTTTAGAATCCACTTTAAACTGTAGGTTCCTGTCTGATTATCCCCTCGGAGGGGTTTACCTTCTTTAGGTAAACACAGGTGTCACAATCCCGAGGTACCCCAGTGATCTGTCCTCTTCTTTAATTTCCTCTCTCCACTACTCTTCTGTTTTTCCTTTTCTCCCTTGTTGTGGCTGCCTCTAAAGAGGTTGAGGGCTCCCCTTGAGTAGCTTTCGCCACTCTGTTGCTATTAGCTCTTCTTTGGGACTAAATCACTCATGTGTTTGCCGTGTGTGGAGACCCAATGTCCCTGGAAAGGAGGGTTCTGTTAATTGAGGCCCTCAGAGACCAACACATTACTTTGGCCTCTGCTTCAAGTAAACGGGAGGTGTGTTGTGGTCCTCAGCACATCAATCGGCTTTATGGATCAAGCAATCGGTACATCTACTGGGTGACTTGTTATGGGTGGAGACCACTTCAGAGATGTACCGTGAGCATATAGGGACTGACTAGTATTGTTGCAGCTTATTTGCTGCATCCCCTTGTAGGGCTCCATGGTGTGTGATGCCGTCTAATCCCTGAATTTTTAGCTGTACAATATGAACAAAACAATTAATTCTTCTCTCCCTTTAGAGCAACAGTTGTCTATGTTAAATGCTAAGTATTTCATTGTTAAAAGAACTGAAGATGGTTCTTTCCAGTTTGTCTCGCCTTTTCAATTTGAAAAGAGCCTTTCATCGTATCTAGGAGTATTTAAAAATATTCGAAAGCTACCATCGGGAGATATTTTAGTAGAGATTGTATTAGTATTGCTTGTCTTTCAGAATCAATCTTTCAAATCAATTGGAAATGTGGATGTGGTCATTCAGCCTCATACAACATTAAACTTTTCTAAGTGAGTGATTTCTGCTCCAGATCTCGTATATACATCAACAGACGAAATACTTGAAAATTTAAAATCTCAAAAAGTATGCTATAAAAGTATGCTGTGAAACATATAACTCTGAATCGAGATGGTGTATCAATTAATAGAAAACACCTCATTTTGACATTTAGCACTCCAGACTTGCCACAACATATTAAAGTTGCATATATGAGATGCTCTATGGGACCATATATTCCAAATCTGCTGCGCTGCTTTCAATGCCAATAATTCGGCCATTCAAAAATAGCTTGCAGCAGTAAATTTATGTGCGCCCGTTCTGACGTTGGCCACAATAGTGTAACCTGCAATGCTAAGGATGTTTGTGTCAACTGCAAAGGTGACCATCCAGCTTATTCTTGATCTTGTCCAACATTGCAGTTGGAAAAAGAAATTACCTCCATCAAAATCAAGAATAATGTGTCTTATCCGGAGGCTTGACGAATTGTTGCCTCACATACACCACAGCCTGGTATCAGCTATGCTAGTGCTACCAAAAAAAAATTAACTAGATCTTGCTGCACCCAAACTAATACCATTTCAGAGCCTTCTACAAAACCATCTACAAAGCCAAAAGAAACTTCAAATGTTATTCCTAAACTATCATTTGCTAAATCAAGATCATCACAAGCAAAAAAATTAAAACTGGCTAAGGAAGGTGCTCATGAGTCTTCCTTGACAGAAAGGAAAGCCAGGCTTACATTGGATGAAGATACCTTCAAACTGTATCCCTCAGATGCTGATAGTTTGGAGGATTCATCTGAGACTGCAATGAGCACCACTGGTGAATAACATTTCTGCCATTAATGACTTCCTTTGTTTCATGGAATTGTCGAGGTTTTCGTTCTCGTATTGACTATGTCAAATCTATTATCTCCCACTACAAACCTGCATTTGTGGCTCTCCAGGAACATTCCTGAAGTCCACTGTTAACACCAAATTGCGAGGGTTTCAATGCTTCAGAAAAGATAATGATAATGATGCGTCTGTATCTGGAGAAGTTTATATATTCATATCAAACTCATATGCAAGTACAGCACATCAACTAAAAACTACACTACACTACAAGCTATAGCAGTGAAAATTCATGTAACCTATCTTATCACTGTTTGCAGCCTGTATTTACCGCCACAAAGCCTCGTAAATTCAGAGGAACTAGAGGATTTAATTCACCAATTCCCAGCTCCATTTGTACTCCTCGGTGATTTTAATGGCCATAATACTCTGTGTGGTAGTGAAGATACAAATTCTTGCGGCTGTCAGATAGAGCAGTTTATATTTGACAATTGCCTATGTCTGCTGAATACCGATGAGAAAACTTATTTCCACGAACCAACACGGACATTTCACTCTCTTGACTTAGCTATTTGTTCTACATCACTCCTGCCATTGCTGAATTTTGCTGTCGGAAATGACCTCTACAATAGTGATCATTTCCCTCTAATCGTGTCTCAGGCTGAAAGTAATAGTGTGCGTCAAAAACCACCTAATTATGTGTACAGTCGAGCCGATTAGACACTTTTCACGCAATTGGCTGTGATTAGCGAAACAAGAGTTAAGACAGATGTGATAGATGGTGCCATTAAATATATCACCGACACAATCCGAGCTCCAGATGTTGCTATCCCTAAAAATTCCATCCTTCCACATAAACACAGGAAACCTTGGTGGAAGGAAAAGTGCCAACTCTCCTATAAGAAACAAAGGAAGCAATAGAATATATTCTGAAGATACCCTACTACAGAGAATCTTGTTGCTTTTAAAAAAGCCAAAGCTCAAGTTCGAAGAGTTAGACGTCAGAGTCAAAGAGAATCTTGGATTCGCTATGTGTCATCAATCAATTTATCGACAACAAGCAAACAGTATTTATCAGGATTATTCCATTCCTGTATTAAAAACCGGAGCTGCAATACACTCCTCAGCGGTAGATATTGCTAATGTCATCAGTGAAACCTTTGCTAGTGTTCCCAGCTCTGATTCATATAATCCTACTTTTCTAAGGATCAAAAGAATCGCTGAGCGAACACCTCTAACTTTTCATTATCGACATAATCTACCCTATAATTGTGATTTTGAATTGTCAGAATTGAAGACTGCTTTATCTGAGGCAAACGACACCAGCCCAGGACCAGATGGAATCTCGTATCAAATGCTCTGTCATTTAAATCTTGATTCTTTATTAAACATACTTTCATTGTTTAATAAAATCTGGATTGGGCATGCTTATCCTACGTCATGGTGAGAAGCGATAGTGATTACAGTTTTTAAACCTGGAAAAGATTCATCTGACCCTCTGAGTTATTGTCCAATAGCTCTTACGAGTTGCTTGTGCAAAACTTTTGAGTGTATGATCAATGTATACACTCATATACATTTTAGGAAAAAATAATTGCATGCCTCTTCATCAAAGCGGATTTCGAAGAGGGCGATCCACTATTGATAATATAGTAGATCTGGAATCCCAAATTCGAAATGTTTTTGTGAGGAGAAACCATCTTGTTGCATTCTTCTTTGATATTGAGAAAGCATACGATCATACGTGGCGTTATGGTGTTCTCCGTAATATACTTAATCTTAGCTTTAAAGGTAATCTTCCAATATTTATACAGAATTTCCTACCCATTAGGCTTTTCAAAGTATGTGTTGGAACTACAGTTTCCAATACTTTTACCCAAGCTGAGGGTGTCCCTCAAGGTAGCGTTTTAAGCGTATCCCTCTTTAACCTTTTCATCAGTAACATACTTCATCTTCTGTACATAGTAATTTATATGTTGATGATTTGTAAATTTTATCAAGGTTCAAGCATGAATATAATTGAGAGACAACTGCAAACAGCTGTAAATTATCTAACAACTTGGTGTGAAAGGAATGGTCTTAGTATATCTCCTAGTAAGAGTTGCTGTGTCAATTTCTGTAGGAAAACTAGTTTACATCCTGATCCTGTGCTTCACATAAGCAATGAACCTGTTCCTGTTTTCACTGAGATAAAATTCCTCAGGGTAATTTTTGATAAGAAGTTTACTTTCCTTCCGCATATTTTATATCTGCGGAAGAAGTGCGAGCGATTGCTCAATATCCTCAAGGTGTTGTCGAATACAATTTTGGGGTGCAGATCGCACTTCATTGCTCCGAATTTGTCAATCAATTATTTTATCTCGTATTGATTACAGTTGTATTGCTTATGGATCGACTAAATCTTCCATTTTATGCAGATTGGACACCATCCACCACTCTGCTTTAAGGATTTGCTGTGGAGCATTTTGTACATCACTCGTCCAGAGTTTATATATAATCTGCTAACAGTTACCATTAGACCTGCAGTGGATACAGCTGTCTCTTAATTATTATTCTAAAATCATGTCAATTCCTTATCATCCCTTACGTTCCATGATTCCAAGTGCTGCTCTTAAGAGATTATATAGTGCTAGACCATCAAGCATTCAACTTTTTCTCTCTCGTATTAAATCTAGTATTTTGCTATGTGATGTCAGAATTGAATCTTCCGACTTTTTTGCACATCCTCCTTGGTATGATCCACACATTATTGTGTTGAATCCCTTTGGAAAAAATAAAAAAATCAGACACAAATACTGATATTCTTCAACAGCTTTATTCATTCCATCGCTGCCAGTATACTATGCACACTCCAGTATTCACGGATGGATCCAAATGTCCAGGATCAGTTGGCTGCGGAGTTTATCTTGATGATACCTCCTACACAGTTATAGCTAGTTATCTCACAAATCCACCTCCATCTTCACTGCTGAGGCTATGGCTATATACCGAGCACTTCAGCTTATAAAAACTTAAAATGAACGTAAATTCTGTTTGTACACTGATAGTAAGTGTGTATTAGAAGCTTTGAAGAATAACAACTATAATTGCCATCCAATTGTGCCTAAGTTATTCAAATTAATTGATTCTGTCACTAACAAGGGATTTGAGATACTGTTCTGTTGGATACCAAGCCACATAGGAATAGATGGCAATGAGAAAGCTGATGCGGCCACTAAGCCTGCATCTACTTCCATTTTGCCCTCAATACCATCAATGGACATGAGAAAAGGATTAAAATATTTCATATATTCTCTTTGGTAGGAATCCTGGAAACTGCAAGTCAGCAACAAACTTCATTCCATCTTTTCATACATCATTCCATTATCTGTTTTATCTCCACGAAGCGCAGACGTCAGACTGACTTGCCTTCGAATTGGTTACACACATTTTACCCACAAATATTTGATCTTAAGTGATTTCCAACCATGGTGTGAAAAGTGTGATCAACCATTTACAGTATATCATATTTTAATTGTGTGTCCAGATTTTAACCATCAGCATTTAATACATTTTAATACTAATATTTTAACATTAGAAGACTTGCTTGGGGAACCAACCCATCACAATCTATTTGCGTTTTTAAAAGACATAGCATTTATGAATTTTATCTGATTTAGAAATATTTTACTTAAATTTCAAGTTATTAATTTTATACATGTGTAAATTTTATGTTTAGAAGCCTTTAATGTACATTTTAACTACATTTCTATTTTATATTTTTAATGGGTGAAAAAAAACATGTATAATATCATATGATTGGCACAGCTTGTCCTTATCTGGACCTTGCACCATTAATCCAAACTAACCAACCAACCAACCCGGTCTAATTAGCCCTCATGTGTAAAAAATGATCACTGAGCAACAAACCAAACCAAACTAAATATCACTAAAAAGCAAATGGAAAATTAACATTTATTCCTTTAGATAATTGTTTGACTAAAAATAGAAACAAATAATTGGAATAGTTGGAAGTAATTTTAATTGAAGACGTAATAGAAATTTTAAACACCAGACCTCTAATATCCAATGTAATGTTTTAAATTGAATTGTTCATTTTCAAGATTATAATAAAAGAATATAATCAATTTATGACATACACTTTGTATTTTATAGTTTAAATAATTATGCTCTGAAATAATAAAAAATCAAAAATAGTTAATAAAATGTATATATGACTTTAATATAATAGATTACTTTTTATCATCATCCGATCGGTCTTCGATCATGGAGCCGAAATTTTAATTACTGCCTCAGATACTGTTTTATCGAAACTCAATGTTGCTCAAAACAGTGCTCTTAGGCTTATCACTGGGGGAGCTTTCTCAACTCCAATACGAGATTTGGAACTTCAAATTGGCCTTGACTGTTTGCACGATAGGAGAGTTTTTGTTATTTTGGTTCTTGGTAAAAGGTTACTACGTAGAGATGGTTTTTGGACTAATTACCGACCAAAGGCTCTGAGACTAAAAACACAACGAACATTTTTATCAGAATTCCAAAGAATTTCCAGCTTACTTGGCACTCCAAGTAATAGAGCCCTTATAGCCAGACCACCTGTCTTCACAGGTATGCTGAAATATGACACCCCTGTCTTTGACCTTTTCCTTCCTGTCCAGAAGGGAGTCTCCCCACAGGCAGAACTCAGGGTTGCTGCTCTTGCTACTATTAATGAGAGATACCCACTCGAACATTTTATGCACATCTATACTGACGAATCAGCTGAGAGAAGTGCTGGGAAAGCGGGAGTTGGTGTCTTCTCCAAATTTTTCCAACTCAAAGAGCCTTTGGGAAAAAACTCAGACAATTTCGATGGAAAAATGTGTGCAATTTACGTGGCTCTCCAAAAAATTTTAGATTTCTCGGAAATTAAATTTGTCCTTCTTGTTGACTGTCAGGCTGACATTCATACAGTGGCAAATTACTCTCCTACCTACATCTATAGAATTTAACTGTAAGACCATCATTAACACTTTACTGTCTCCGGGAAAGGGAATTACTTCATAGTAGATTCCTAGCCATTGCGCCTTGCCTGGTAATGAAAAAGCAGACATTCTCGCTAAAGAGGCTTCTTTTTTTAAACCTCCAGATACTCCTACTGATCTGAGAAATGTCAAACTCCTTCTAAAACGGGTTATCCATCACCAGCGAAATATTTATTACAAAGAGAATGCAGTTGATGCCTCTTGGAGGACTCTGCTGAGCTCATACATCCCCAGAGATCTATCTAGATCTATAGGGGTCTCCTGCTTCAGGTTAATTACTGAGCATGATTTTCTCCAGAAACATCTATATCACATAGGGCTTGTGGATTCACCCGACTGCATTTTATGTAGGGAACATGTTGACATGGATGGCGAGCATCTTTGGAAATGTTCTGCCTTCCAGGAAGCCCACACTTCACATTTCAAGACGCTCTCCACTCCTGAAGATACTTCTTTTCTTTATTGGACTGCAAGACTTATTATGCTCAAAAAAGCCAACATAAAGACGTAATTTAAAAAAAAAATTTTTTTTTTATCAACTTCTAATATCGTTATACTTTTACTTGTATATCTTACTAATTTACTTAATTTAAAATAATAATTTTCTTTTATATAGCTTAATAATTAAAAAAATTAAGTTGGGGAAAGAAATTTAAATCCCTAATTTAACTTCATAAAAGAGTAAAATCAAACAGAAATAAAACTTGTGGCATAATTATGGCTAGGACAATATTGTCATCATAATCTTTAGACTTTGTAAGTCATTGTGAATCTGTAAAGAAGAAAATAATTTATGTCTTTATATATATATACATAATTTAAGATATACACTATTTACCCATTATACGGTCAACCATTTACTGTAACCATTTGCATTATTATAAAAGAATTTATCACCAAATGTTTGAAACTTTGATCAATTTCTCCAAAATATGAAGGAAGAAACATTCCAGTTATATTTTTATTGAAACAAATTAAAGTTATTGTTAATTCATGCTTCAATTTTTCAGTCATAAATAAGAACATAGAATATGATTTTAAATATAACAAAGTATGTAACATAATAATAGCCACTAAGCTGCAACATTTGATGACATTTTGTACATGGAAATATGCAACATATTACACAATTACTTAAGTATAATAAATAATTTTCCGTATTATTTCTCTGACCATGGAATTTCAAATGATATTTGACTAACAATTAATCTCTCATATTTCTGCAGAAATTGTAAAATATGTATAATATTATTTTATTATATTTTCAAGTTTGTGCAATTTTTGAGTTTTAAATGCAAAAATATTTTGTTATGAAATCCACAATAATTTTAATGGTTGAAAGGGTATTGCGTAAATACCATGTTATAATTGCATAAAATATTTTGTAATGGTTTTCATTACTCAAAACAAAAACAGATGTTTGAGAAACTTAAAACAATGAACTTTTATAAGCATAAATTTTTATTTCAGTCAAATAAAAATTGACTTAAAAATAATTGTAAATAGGAAAGCATTTTACAAAAGAGTTAAAGTTTAAGTAGTATTCACACAGAATTTTATGGTCATAAATGTTACAAAGATGTTTGTAACATATTATATTTAGTTTAATGAAAATAAACATTTAAGGTCTTTCATATCAAGTATTTTTAGACTGTCATTTATTTCTTTAACTTGCATTGAAACAAAAAAAAGGTGAGAAATAAGTTTGACTTAATAACGAAACCGAAATCCATTTAAAAAAAAAAAAATGAGCATTGGAAAATTTAATTTCTAATATCAATTAATTAGATATAACACATAAATGAGATGAAAAAATACTTCTGTGCTTGATTTTTTTTTTTTTAATTCCTAACAGCAATGAAACTATTCTAAAATAAAGTGAATCAAAGGTTTTTGAATGTAGTTTTCTTGTTGTCATGCAGCTTATGAAGTTTTTAAAACAAGGAATTATAGTTTAATATACAATAAATATATAATTCTTACATTATTCATAACATTTCTATCCTAATAAAAACAATAATATGTATTTATCTCGTATTTCTCTTGTCCCACTAAGGTAGCATTGAATTCTTTGTCATTTCATAATAATGGCTAGTGCAAGAACTTCTCGGTTTTTGATGTCGTTTTGTTATGGGGCATAGACAACATGAAGTAAAAAATCTGTTTCTTGATGAAAAATGGTTTTTAGAATTAAAAAAGTATGAAGTTATCTGAAAATTTATTAATATCACAGGGAAAACTGTTCTTATGAAAAATAGTTTTTGCCAATAAAACTAAGACAATTAGTTTTATTGCTATTATTTAATTTAACTTGCCAACTGCTTCAGGACAAAAAAAGGCCAGAACCTGTTGTCCCACTACGTATCATCCACCTGCAGCCCAGTTTATTTTGACCAGCACTCATCTGTGGTTGCAATGGTTTAAGCTATGTCATTAAACAAACATGAGCTGCTTACTGTAGCCAACAGAAAACTAACTTGGCTAGAAGTGGTCCAGATTTTTGCTGGCAGTTTGTGTTTGCTGGAAGAATACTAAAAACATTGCTATTAGGTATTAAGATTATCATTATAAACAACTATAAGTTTAAAGTCACATTATTGGAACATAATGTTTTAAAATACAGCACATTGGAGTTACTTAAATCAATAATAAAATTATAGTGATATAAATAAATTTTTAACTTCCTCCACCATTCTTCAAATTGTTATTAGTGTTTACTGTGACCTCTGATTGCTATCAATCATCTATTTAGATAACTGTTCATTCTCTGTAGTGAATAAAGATTTTTAAATTCATTAAAATCTAAAAATTTGTCATTTTTGTATACTTTTATTGTTATCTGATGAATTATTTTTAAATCTGCTGCATTTAATAAGTCAAGTGAATGTTTCTAAATTCTCATATAAGTGAATTTATATTTTATACTTTTGTGTCCCTAATGGTATATGCTATTTAATTACTTTTTAGATATATTCTTACCGTTCAAGAAATTTCTTCAGGTTACATTAGATTTGAAAAAGCAGTATAAAATAAAAAATGTAAGTTATATAAGTACAATATAAAATCAAATAACTAAAATAAAATGAAAATAACATGTTAAAAAACTAAAATTCAATGTGAAAATTGTCATAATTATGAACTTACAATGAGACACTAATCTGAAAATGAAAATATTTCCTTAAAAATTTTTATAGTCTTCTCCAATTTTTATGAATTGAAAATTTTTATACTGAAGCAAGGCATAAAAGAAGAAATTTGTGAATAATGGATATATCAGGAAAGAATTTTATTTAAAATACTAGTTCTAGGAATTTTTTGATACATAAATCTGTATTTTGTAATGCATCACATATTTTTTATATTGTATTTTTTTATACATCAGCTTTAATGATACTTTTTTTTCTTTTTATAGTTTTGCCAAAGTATTTATTGCATTTTACTTTTGATTTTAATTTATTAAAATATTCTTTTGTTTTCAGTAATAGTGAGAACAAACTGAGAAAACTTCAGCAAATAAATACTGACATGTCTACTGAATGGTTAGTCCTTGGGGTTAGTTCATCAGTTGGTGGGTTTGATTCCTATCTTAAGTGAATATGTTCATGTTGGCTCAAGATCTACTTTAAACCGTAATTATTTGTCTAATTAGCCCTTGTGTGCAATAAACTGACTGTAGAATATAAAGCAAACTAAGTCAGTTTACAATTTGTTCTTTTTTTTGTATGAGCCAATGTGTCAGCTGAACGGTAACACTCTTGCCTTCAGCTTTACTCTTCATGTGCTTAAATCCTACCTTGAGTTTAGATGTTTGTAATGATTTGGAATCTATTTCAATCTTGGCTCTGGTTGAATTACGTTTAATAAGAAAAAAGTAACTAATATACATCAATTAATGAATCAAGAAAATAAATGGATTATTCAACAATATTTTTTGGGGTATAAGTATGATTTCTCGCCAAATCTAGCATACTTTGTTTTGATTATAGTGTTGCCAAATTGAGTTTTTTTTACTTTTCTGATTTTTTGTTGCAGATTTGGTATTTCTCATGTTTTACATAATTTTTATGTCATATATATAATTCTTTTCAGAGGCAACAGTTTTTGACGTTTTCATTTTACTTTCGATTTGAACTTTTCATTGTTTGTATGCCTTTGTTTTTCGTTGTCGCCAGCATCTAAACATCATAAACTGTTCTTTTTTCCAATTTTTATTTATTTATTATTTATATATTTTTTATTTTGCTTATTTATTGTATAATTTTATATTTTTTAAATTTAGTATATAATTAGTTAAAATATATTCTTTTATATTTTCATCATCGTAAACTGTTCTCTTTCCAATTTCTTTTTGTTTATTATCTTTTTCATATAGGTTTTTATTAATTTATTATATTTTTCTTATATATTTTCAATAATATATCTGTGCATATTTGATATGTGAGCTTGACGTCATTTCAAGTAAGTCCATTATTATTTACTTATCTCTTTTACCAATTGTTTTGAAGGAAAGGCAAATCCAACAAAAAAAAAAGTTTTTATTCATTTTCCATTTTTATTTGAAATTTTTAAGCTTTTTTGTACTATTATGTGATTTAAAATTTTATAAAATGCGTATTTTTTAAATTTTGGGGAAATTCATAAGTTAAAAAACATGCGTTTAATCTGGCAACAAAAAAAGTCGCAATATTCGCCAATGTGGGGAAATCAGTTATTTTTAGCCAATGTTCCATCATTATGTTATCATAGTTTGTCTTTTAAAAATTTATAACACTGCAACATTAATTAGCAAATGTGCCTCGAGTTAAAAGTGTTGAAAACACAGATATTAGCAAAATTCATTAAAGTTATTTTTATAAAAAATATTTTTATATAAAAATATTTTTATATATTTAGATTTCAGCTTAATTTAAAATACTCTTAAAAATTTTTTTTGTGAAAATATTGTTCATATGGATCTATATGCTGTTACTTCTAACTTGCTATTTTAATTCTCAATCTGCCATTATTTTTAATTTAGAAAAATGACCTGGTTACCAAAACAACCATCAATAATTGTAATTTGATATTCTTAGGGATTATTTCTCATGATTTTGTATTTAGTTAATCATTTTATAATTTTAATTATTGATATCAGTTCATAGAACATTGTTATCTTAATATAATTTGAATTTTTAGATGAATGAAAAGTACTATTTTACTCTTTTATCTATAATATAGATCCAAAGGTTTTTAAAATTTAAAAGTTGAGGTATATTATTCTTATCATTACTGCTTAACTATAAATTTTAATTTTTATTTTTATATTATATTTATCATTTGTACCATTATTTTTATTTTAGTTCCTTAAAATTTGTTTTGCTTATGCTGTTTTATATTTTATTTATGTATATTTAATTTCAGTTTATTTTATCATGTAGGCATCTAGAAACAAAATAAAATTGGGCTTAAAAATCAAGTGGAAATTTGAAAACCATCCCATGCTTCCTTATTTTATTATTTTCATTCAGGATGCTTAAGTTATTCTATCTCATAAATTTTTCTTCATGAATTTATCTTATGGAATATTACTCTAAAGCTACTTGGCCTCACTTTTTAACGTGTTCAGAGGTAGGTTATTTGTATTCTGTTTAAGAAATAATTTAATTATTGTAAAATGTAATTAACATCTCTTTTATTGATTTTGAAAAGGAAAGTTTAAACAAGTTAATTTTTTTTAAATTTTCATCTTCTATTAATTGAGAGATACATTATGAGTTTTTGAAAATATATATCAACGTTTAATAGAAAAAATAATTTTAATTGCCTTTTTTTTTTTGAAATAGCCAGTTTTAAGCATAACTTTGAAAAATTCGTTAATTTCTCTATCATCACTTATGTTTTATAAAATGCTTGAGTGATAATTTGGAAATAATTTATGTGATCAGAATTCTGCTAAATTTATTTCTTATTTAAAATTTCAAATAATTTGAAAAATAACATTTTTATTGGTATTTTTGCTTGTGTGCTTCTTTAATTATATTCTGTTTATTTTTTAATTATGATTCACTGTTTGGATTTGATTACATGATGCTAAATAAACATTCATGTATATTCATGTTCATGACTGCCTATTTAATAATTATTAAAAAGGAAAGAATATTTGTTTGCTTTATATTATCAATATTTAAAAGTAATGGAGGCCATTTAAAAATTTTACTCTAGATATTTTAAATTTACAGCTTATTTAAAGAACAAAAATTGCAAAAACCAACCTTTTCTCAGGTAAAAGACTTGCATGTAATCTAGATTTTCAGCTTTTGTTCTACAATCATTTGGGGTCTGCTGAAGTATAGTTGATCAGAAATTTCTTATGAGGAAAATTCAGAGTCAAATATAGTTAATAAGGAAACCAATCCATGTTTTCCACATCATGCAATATTCCAAAGAAATTGCTTGATGAAAAAGAACTCATTAAGAAAATTAACACATTTTCTTTTTCATTGTCAAGATTTATTATGCATAAACTGTAATTTTTACATAAACCCTATAAGATTGTCATAGTAAAGTATGTAGAATATCTGGGTAATAGTAAAAAATCATTTGCAGAAAATGTATGTCCCAATATCATTTAAAACTTTATCGAAATGTTAAATTTAGAGCTATGAAAAAATATAATCAAAGTTTTCATTACCTCACTTGTACAAGTTAAGATATAATAATAAAGCAATTGTATTGAAAAAAATATTAAAAAGCCAAATGTTTCCTTTGTTGATATTCCCATTCGCAAGCTTTAGTGTATTATTCGTAAGCAGTTCTTGAATCTTTTGCAGTGCTGAGGAATTTTGTCTGGAACTTGTATAGAAACAAACATGATTTGTGGTGTATTATGTGGTGCATATATATTCATTGTGTTGTATAGCTGCAACTTGGGATATATTAAATACAGAATGTTTAATTTACATATTTCTGTCTACTACACATGTTTTGACTATTTTATTATTAAGACAGTAATTAATTAAACATTTAATTTTCTCTAAAGAAAGATGCAACTGTGGTCACAACCTCAATTTATGTATTACATTTTAGTATAAATCTGATGATTTTCTTCTATATTTTTTTAATGTATTGTGAGTTTACAGTTAAGTTAATGTTCTTAATTTATATGATAAATTTATGAATGTCTCTTTCTGCTGAATTTTTAATTTTCTTGTTAGATTTAAAAACATAACTTTTGTGTCATAATTTGTTTTAAGGCAAAATTTTTAAAAATGCTTACTTTGAAAATTCATTTATTAAAGTAATGAGCTACTTAGATACTATTTTTTATCTTTTCTATCTGGGATAATCATTTTTATATAATTGTTAAATTTTATGAAAATATGGATTTGCCATAATATTTATATTAAAGCAAATTATTAATGTATTCAATAATCTGCTTTTTGGATTGATAGTTTTACTTTCTGGTAATTGAAGTACATTTTCATTTTAAGCTTGCTAAAAAAATAAAAATTCTACAAAAATTAAAATATTATTTTTTATTTTGTATTTTATGTTTGTATAAGTAATAGTTAAAACATTTAAAATTTAAATCTATTTTTTATTTAGATAATATTTTTTAAATTCACATAAGTAATAAAATTTATTATTTTATATACTGTATTTTCCTGTATATAATCCGCAGATTGTGTATAAGTTCCGAATTTTGTTGTGCGCCGCCGCAGATAATATAACAAAACGTTTTTCAACAGAAAAGTTCACAATTAAGTTTTGAAAGAGATGCTGTTTATTTTTCATAGAATAAATAACAGATGGCGCCAATACTAAGTTGGCGTATTTTAACTATAATTAGCATTGTGTGTCCAATTACGTTCAAGAACAAATTCATCTTTGAATTGTTATTTAAGTGGCAATTCATTAACATCATTTCACATTCTGTCTTGACCTGAACTGTTTCACTCTGAAAACATTCAAATTCATGTAATGTCATAGGGAAGTGAAAGTTATTAAGTTAGAATAAATTTTAAATTGAAAGCTAAAGGGAAGACAAATGTAAAAGATATCAACAAACATGCAATGTAAGGTGAAAAACAAAGCAGGTGTGGTACAAAAGAAAAAAAAGTATTCAATGCGCAGTTAGAAAGTAATCCATTCTTTTATTTAACTATTAACGAAGCAAATATAGTTTATTTTTAAAATATGTCTAACCTTGTTTTAAAAGTTATTAAAATCTAAAAATCGATAAGTTTTACTAGAATATTCTTAGATATTAATCCATATTGTGCTTTCATATCAGTTAATCGCACTTTGGGTTGAGGTGGATTGAAACAGATCTTTATCATTGAGTGTTTTTTTTCTGTATAATGTATTATATTTTTTAATTATAATGAATATGTGCTAAGTGTTTTATTATATATATATGTTTTTTATGCAGTGAATTATTTGTTAAATAATATCAACAGACACTTAACAAGATTCCAGGTTCATATTTAGTTAATTAAGTTTATTACTGATTAATTTGAAATAACACAACTAATATAACTTGCAGATTAATTTACAGTAACATAAATAACAATATTTTCAAATTAACTTGGACTAACAAAATACAAATCTACAGATTAATTTGAAATAACATAAATAATAATTCTCAGTTATTTGAGATAACTTACTAATAGTTTACACAAAAGGAGCTTACGAAGTAACTTGAAGGTGCCCAGGTATCTTACATGGGCAAGGTTTAATATCTCACCGGGTAGTCAGGAACCTCGGTGTTACTCTGCTGCCTCCTTCTTCGTCTCGAGGGATTTTTTTAAAGTGTCATAGCAGCTGTAGAAGTATTGTATAACTTGGTTCACCCCTGCAGCCAATTCTCCTGTATTTTTCGAGGAACTCTCCTTGCACTGCTCCAGTCATGGCTTCCTTTTCCCCGGCAACTCTACGTGTCCAGCACTGGTCTAACAACGATCCAGTCTCGGATCTTCTCTCAGGCAGCTGCCCGCACTCGGCTGTGGCCTGTCTCTCCATAAAACTTCTCTTCCTCCCGTGCTGGTGCCAAAACCGGTTCCTGACCATCTCCTTACTTCACTTCACCATGTGCTCTCCACATGAACATACCCAGTGCCTCCACGCAAATAAGTCTCTTTGCCAACTACAGGAAAATTAAATTACATCCATTTGTAATCAGCACAAATATTTTTTATTTTATTTGACACCAAATTATCAGCTGTGTAAATTTTATGCTATTCATTGGAAAAATTGCAGCAGATTATACACCGCTGCAAATTTTTCGATGGTTTTTTTTTTCTTTTGCTTGAATAAAGGAGCTTGTGGATAATAAGCCACTGCAGATTATATATAGGAAAATATGGTAATCCAAACCTAAACTTTTATATTAATATGTCAAAATGTTTTGAAAGTTCTATTTAAAGTATATTTTAAGTTTGTGAACACATCGTTATTTTCCGGTTTACCTCAAGATGTATTTCATCTGGCTCTAAGTTTCTTGTAGATTAAATTCTAATGCAATAAAATCCTTTTGATTAGTTAAAGATATTAAATTTCTGCCAGTCTTTCAAGATTCTTCCTTTGTACTAAAAGCATGTCCTCCTTAATGAAATATTTTTTTAGATGATACTATATAATAAATATTTTAAAATGTTATACTGTACTGTTAGATTATTTCAAATAAGAAATCTTGTTTCATAAAAAAGTATTCTTAGTTAACTTGAAATCTGTAAACTATGCATTCTGACAATCGAATGATTAAATAGAAAATGGCAGAGTTTCCTTGCCTAAAACTAGTTAAGACTGTTGTACAAAACCTGATCATATATGAGTAAACTAATCAAATCAATCTTGTTTACACTTCAGGTCATTAAAAATGGCCCAAAAGTTTTTTCAGAAGTCTAGGTAGGTAACTTTCTGTTTTTAAAACGATAAACTTAATACTCACACATTTAGCTGAAAACTTTTTTACACTTAAAGAACTATCTTTTATACAGAAATTCCAATGTTTCTTAGTAAAATTATCTTTCTGAAGTGATTAATATACCCTTTGGAACCATGGACGATGAACAATCTGTCTATAGTTTAAGAATCAGCACAATGTGACTGTATACCAGTTCACATACCACACCCAAGATTTTTCTTTAAAAATAAGACACAAAATTAGGTTAATTGAAAAATGACAATCTCTTAAATACAAAAATAACTAAATAGGAAGTATATCTGTTAAAAATAATTAAATCTATCAAAATAAACCACACAAATGATATGACTTGTCAGATTTTCTTATTTATCACAGACCATTTTCTATTTTTCACCCTATTTAAATCGAATCAGTATTTGGAACGTACATAAAATGTGCATGTAATTTAGGAGATTTGATTTACTGCTTTAAAAAATCCCTGCAACACTACCATTGCACATAGGTGCTCCCACCAATGAATGATATTCTGTCTGAATTTCCATCGTAAAATTTCAGGAATGAAACTAGTAGCAGCATAGCCAAGAATTCTTGAAAATTGTGAGTTTTCAAATTTAAAATATTAAATCCCTATTAATTTTTTTTTTCTTAACTAGTTTCTCTTATGACAGATTTAAAATGAAGAGCGCTAAGCAATTCTAAAGCATTTTAAAAAAATTTTCACTCTAAGTCATATTCATTAAATCTCTCACAAGTAATTTCCTAATATCATTTTTTCAAGAAAATATCTTGACTTAGGAGTGAATGATTCATAAACTTAGCTCTGCAATCTTAAATCCATATATTGTTACAGGAAGCAAAGTCATTAAACAGTTTTATAAATAAAATTTCAACAGGTATTTGACAAGTATGTTCTACAACTCCATGAGCTCAATTTAAATGTTGACCTGGTATTATATATATATATATATATATATATATATATATATGTGTGTGTGTATATATATATATATATATATATTCACACTCTCATAAGTTACATTGTAATATTTTTCAGTATACTAGCATCCCCTACAAATAGGTGATTTATTCCTCCTGTAATAGTGAGATATCTTTTGTTTTGATAGCAGTGTCCTGGGATAAGGCATAGTGTTCTTATGCAACTTTTGTTAAGTTTCTATTTTTCCTTTTGCCTTTTACTAAAGCAATGGAGACTTAATAATTTGCTTGCCTTTGATCATTGACATTACATCACCTAGAATTGTTTCCTGGGGGGGGGGACTTTTGATCAGTTCTTTCTTAGCACATTAAGGTTCAACTAAAGGAGCTGTTAACTCTTCATTCGGGTGCTCATCAACTAGCTCATTTCCAGAAATAACAATTCTCAGCAACTATATTATGATTAGTACACTATCAGCAACTTTATTATGATTAGTACACTATCAGCAACTTTATTATGATTAGTACACTATCAGCAACTAATTTTTAAAATGTTGTGCAAAGTTCTCAAATGACTAGTGAGTTGAGGACTTCTGTAAACCCAAATATGGATCGTGACTTTACAAATATTTTTTTTTTACCTTTCTAACATTTTTCCAAATAAATATATTGCACCTTAGAATGACAAAATCTTTAGTTTGGAAACAGTTAAACAGCAAATATCAATTCTATGTTTAATCTTATTTTAGGGTCATTTGTATGCAAATATTTTCATTGCTGATGGATTTATATAATGTTCACAAGTAGGACATTAGATCCCATAAAGTTTATTGAAAACATTATGTAACAATATACCATCTAAATGATAAGGAAAGAATATTTTAATATCAATAAGTAATCCTAAATATGAAACTTTTCATGAAGATTATACCCTCTGCTTCAGTATGGATGTAAAGAAGTTTGTGCATCATGCAGAAGCTTGAAAGTTGCACTAAA
The DNA here is from genome assembly GCA_030067965.1 of Latrodectus elegans. Taxonomy (NCBI): domain Eukaryota; kingdom Metazoa; phylum Arthropoda; class Arachnida; order Araneae; family Theridiidae; genus Latrodectus; species Latrodectus elegans. Next base: position 45,668,078 of record CM057809.1, read on the forward strand.
ATTATTTTGATACAAAGTGATGTAATTGCAAAGAGCAGTCTTCATAAGTATAATTCTATTTTAACAGTTTCAGTCCTAAACATAGTCATTTTGACACAAATAATTATGGAATAGGTTGTGACATATGTAGATCCAAGGAATAACTTTGGGATTTGAGTTGCATATTATTCAAATGATACATGGAAGTTGTATGAATGTCTTTTTTTTTTATGAAGGCAAACATTAAAATAGTTCAATTACAGATCATATGAAAGAAGGTCCTATCAAAGTTTTTGCTTCATTAGAATAAATTCAAAGACAATTATCTTCATAAGATTGATGTTTTTATGGCGACCATGATGGCCATAAAATTCTTATTAAACTCTAATTCTCTGCTCTCTAAAGGACTTTAGACATGATGATAGAGATTATTTTGGCAAATTTACTTATGATTAAGACCAAACTATGTGCATGACTAATTGATGTTACTCTAGACTTTGTCGAAACTTGTAAGAGAGAATCTACAGTGTAACATTATATAAAATAAGATAAAATTTCCTTGAATGTTTCTAGCTTTAGCCTGAACCATTTTTTCTCCAAAGATGGAGACTAATGAATTTGTTAATGAGCTATTTTATCAAAAATAAGTAGTATCTTTGATTCTTAGCAAAAGTATACATGATAGTACCAATAGTACTTATAAAAAGCACTTTCTTTATAAAAAAAAATGCTAAAGCTATTCTTTGGCTTTAAAGTTCATTTCTAGATTACAGGAAAAGTTATTAAATGAATTTTCTATAGATTTCCCAGACTGAGTGACATACGGATTGATTTTTGACTTGGATTATTTCTCTGATATAAATGTCTCAATGTTTTAATTTCCTTTAATAAAAAATATTTAATCTCATTGTAATTGTCCTGAATTTTGGGAAGAGAAATTACTTTTGTGTGATTCCAGCCTTGGTATATTTCCAAAAATTGTACATACCCTATAAATTTTATGCAGATTGATAAAGAGGATACCTGTCTATGTTGACAGTTGTCTGACTACTACTATTCATGTCCATAGTGAAAGTTTTTTCTTGCCAAGACATTCTTTTAAAAGGTCTACCATATGACTTATGTGATGATTCATAGTATGTCTCAACAAAATGAGTGCAGGAAAGAATATAGAAGGGAATAAACACTGAGACAAGTCTAAATGTTGGAGCTGGTGATAAGTTTGTCATGTGTTTTAAAGTTTAGACAAACGAAGTTTCCAGGAGGTTTCGCTACGTGCTTCAAAAATTTGGTTTCAGGAAATCACCTGGTAAACAAAGAAAAGTACTAAACACTAGTTTGGCACATATTGCTTCAAGTTTTGGTTTAAAAACAACTCAAGCCAAGCAGCACAATTGGATGAACTTCTGTATAGTGTTGTTTGCTATGAGCTATAATAGACTACTCTAGACTGTGGTGCCATCTCTCTATGAAGTCATTAGAAAATGGATGGTACAGTGTTTTCTTGATGCACTGAATACCTAAGACATCGGTAATTGCGCTAAGAAAATTGCATTGAAATTGGCACCCCTAATCCATCGCAACCTTTTCGGGAACAACAAAACGAGCGATTGAGTCATTATAAAAAGCTCTTGTGACACTATCAGCAGTGATGTCTGACAAAGGAATAGCTTCTTGCCATTGCATAAAGCAATCAATGGTTAAGAGATAAGTTGAAACTTCTGAAAGTGGTAAAGGTTCAACAAGATATAGGTGAATATGCGTAAACTGTTTGTCTGGTCCTGGAGATTGTTTAAGTGAAGTCTTAGCATATTGCTGAACTTTGGATTTTTGACATAATTTAGTAGCATGTACCTCTGGATGTGATAAGTTGTCCAATTGTTCAAATATGAGTGAATGAAAGATTACAGGCAAATAAGGACAAACTGTTCCTTTCGAGATGTCACATTAAACTTGTGCATTTTCTTTAAATTCCAATGTTTGAAGTCTAACGCTTCTAGAAGATTTACAGATGCTATTAAATTCCTCTGGAATTTAACAGCATCTGTAAATCTGTGTCACACTGTTGAGACTCTGTCAAAGCAGAAAAGTCAGTGGGAGAAGGATTGGAAATGTCTACAATAGGGAATAATGTGTTAACTTCTACATTTTCTATTCCACTGACATATTAAATGTCCTTAACAAACTGATGTCCAAATGTCATGTTTGTCTAGGAGAACTATGATAAATTTTTTTAATGAAAGGCATATGTGAGGGACTTATGATCAGACAAAAATGTGAAAGTTTGACCCTCAACCGTATGCTGGAAGTGTATAACAGCTAAGTAAAAAGCAAAAATTTCAGGATCATACATATATTTTTGCTGATATGCCCTAAGAGACTTTGAATAAAAAGTCAATGGTTGCCAATCACTGTTCACCTGTTGTTGCAAGACAGCTCCCATAGCAATATCCTATACATCTACCACCAGAGACAAATGAGCTGATGGCACAAAATGAGCTAAAATAGCAGAGTGGGCATTTCTATTTTCTCTGTAAAATATCTTTCTCATCTTTCCATACCATTGGATTCTGTGTTCATTGCAAATATTTGTTTAAAATCGCCTGTTTGTTCGCAATGTGAGGAACAAAACATTGAAATTTAACATAGAATGGGCATATAATCATAACTCTTTAACAGTTACAGGCCATGAGAAATTGAGAATTTCCTCAACTTTGTCCTTTGAAGGGCGAATATCTTCTGCAGAAATGTTGTGACCTAGAAATTTAATATCGGGCTGTCCAAAAATGCATTTAAGTGTACTCCGTATTCTGAGAAATGTTCAAACACTATTTGGAAATGCTTAAGATGTTCTTTATGACTTGAAGATGCTACCAGGACATTGTCAAAGTATGGAATGCAAACCTTACAGCCCTGCAAAACTTTGTGTATAAATATCTGGGAAGTTGATGCAGTATTAGCTAAACCAAACAGCATGAAAAAAGAAATCAAATATTCAAATGGAGTTGTTAAAGCAGTCTTTGGTACGTCTTCAGGATGTACAGGAATTTGATTGTAAGCTCTTGTAAGATTTAATGTGGAAAATATGCATCAGTACAGTACTTGCAGTACTTATACAGTACTTTCCTTATACAGTACTTGCATACAATCTTAAATGTGTGGAATGCAAAAGTGGTCTGGAATAGTGACTGCATTCAATCGCCTGTAGTCACTACACAGACATCAATCTCTATTTGACTAAGGCACCATGTGGAGTAGGCTCGCTCAACAACTGCTGGATGGTTTGCAAATATCTGTAGAAATTATGAATTAAAACTCCTGTTTGTCAGCCTATAGTTTATCGGGAGGCAGCCTCCGTGACTTTGCAAACACATTAGGACCTTTTTTCTCAATGTATTATACATCATGTTTGGGTACAGTCAGAGAAGATGATACACATTTGTCAGGCTAGGAAAGGAATTAAGTGGTGTGTGTAAAGGTGAGACATCAAAAACTGCTCTAACCTTAGCTCCTGACTTCACTAAAACAGATCTTTTAGTTGCTAAAATAGTCGAGGGATCCTGCAGTTCTCCTTGCTAAATGTCTAATAGAAGACCATAATATCTGAAAAAATCAACTCCAATAATAGGTCCAGAAACTTCTGCCTGAATGAAAGGCCATTGAAATGTGCGGCTTAGTCCTAGATCTAATTTCAACAGCTTCTGGCCAAAGGTTTTAATATCTGTGCCTTAAGCAATAAAAAGTTAATCCAGTGTGTGCCTCACTATGGGTTCTGTATATGGCATAACTGAACCATGCACAGCCGAGACAGTTTTCTGTCTCCTAATTGCATGTCTGAGATAGGCTTACAGAGACACTGCTGTTTACTATATGCATATTGATTGACTGAATGGGTCTTTACAACATCCATAAGGATTGTCTGGGGATGGATTTAAGATAATATCACATTTTTTAATTCTTTGAACTGTAATGCAGTTATCAAATGATCCAATTGGGTAACATCGTTCTTGAAACCCACCAATGTAAATTGGGTTTCCAACTGACAGAACCAAAGTTTCGGGTTGGCACTCCAAAACGAAGTCACTTTTACCGCTACCCGTTGCATTGATTCTGTGTACACAACAGCAGATGGACTCATTTTACACTATTTACTATTTGGCTCATTACTTAAAATATTATATGATAAATTTATAGCAGTTTAAAATGTATATGCAAAAACAGTATAGCAGATAAAGAACTATTAAATATATATGTTCAAAATGATGCACTTAATTAAAAAGCTAAGATCCATTTGTTGACACACACATGGAAAACATTGTCATTCAAAACAGTGTCTGATACTGGGAAGTGAAATTCTGATATGAAACAAGTTATCAGAAGGTGAAAGCCATCATATGGTAATGTTTTGACCTGCCAGTTCATACAGCTGACATATAAAAAAAAAAAAAGAATGAATGAATGATTACTTGTAATTGCTGACTTCATGCAGAATACTATTTCCAATTTTGAAACTGTTACAAAGCATAAAAACGAGAAACAAAAGCACACATTCATTTGATAAGACATGAATTTCAATACTGAACATACATTCTTCCAGTAATTGCTGATATCAAGAGGAAATAATCTATACCCTAACTGAATGCATCCTTCCCCTAAGAACTAAATTACTTTCATTATATCAGTTTTTGGGTGAAGGATTCATACAGATAGAGAAACATGGTCCATACCCTGGTACTTCAAATGACGGCACAAAAACTCTCATCAAGTTCATCAATTTTGCTGTTATATTTGTTTGCCACCAATACAACATTACTACACACAGGAATTTGCCTTTAAAATATTTATTTAAGCATTAGCTAGTAAACATTGTGACATTACGTAAATATGTCATGTCAAGCCGAGCTGGCAGCCAATGGTTAGTGTCCTTACCTTCGGCTCAACAGTTCGTGGCTTCGAATCCTACCTTGGGCATGGATGTTTATAGTGGTTTGGAATCCATTTTAAACCGTAGATCCTGGTCTAATTAGCCTTCGTGTGCAAAAAATGACCATTGAGCGACAAACCAAACCATATGCCGTGTCAAAAAGTAAATATGCCCATCTCTTATTTACATATTTTCACATCTTGCCATTCCACTGCTCTTGCCATTTAGCCAGCACAAAATTTTGCTGGGAATGCTATAACATAACTATCTGCAGTGGTGTCACACTCAAAACTTGGTTGATTGGTAAGTGGAAGAAAGTAATATGTTCTGCGGAATTCTCTCCCTCAACAGAATGTGTACATATTTGGAGGAAACCTTACAAGCATATGATCATGACTTATCCTTCCAACTGTCAAGCGTGGAAGTGGATAAGTGAATCTGTCATGATGTGAGCAGCCATGTCTTGGTTTTTTGCTGGAACCATTGTAACCTTGAAAGAATCATTAAGGAGAAATTTTAGCTGATCAGGTCCATCCTTTGATGCAAATTTTGTTTTTTAGTGGGTGATGAAATTTTTCAGGCTGATAATTTATCAATCCATGCTATGGAATTTATCTACTCATGTTTTCATGAACACAATTATCGGCGTAGTTTGACTTTACTTAAACTTTTCTCCAGAAAAACCAACAGTAAACACAAGGATGAGATTAAACATCCTTCTTGGTTTATATAGTCAACTGACCTCAATATGATTGTATCATTTTGGTCTACTTTTGATCATTTGGTATGAAATCGATATCTTCATCTGCTTGTTTCCCAAAACTTACACAGTATCTCTATATAGACTGCTTTGGCCTGGTTGGTTAGGGTATTGTTTCCATCATTGAAGGATGGTGAATTTGAATTGCAACTTAACTGTAGACCAGTCTTCTTTGACGAAGGTTGTTGGGGCTGATTAAGTGTCTTGGTCAGATGTCCTCCAAATGCAGTGATATCTCTGATAATTGCAGGTCAAGTATTAGTGGGTCTTCTACTAGATCATTGCTTCTAAATTATGAAGGCTGCTGCCTGGCTGCTTTTAACTCATAAAGCCCAACTGTGCATTATGTACATAAAAATATGCTGACAAAACAACAACAGTATTGTTTTAATTATTTTAATAACCACTTGTATTTGACTACTTGGAATTAGCTTGAAAAAAGATTTAAGCATTTATCTAAGGGATTTTTATGCTGTCCTCCATAATTCGTATTTTTTTACACATTTAATTTTTTCTTTTAGTAATTCATAAATATTACACTTTATTTTTCCTTATTGTGAAATTGTAGCTTCATAATTAATGTTCCTCAGTGGTGAATAAAAAATTATAATTTTTGCATGTCTATTAATGTTATTTTAGTGCATCAATAAAAAAACAATGGGTTTGTTTGTTAGTAATTATGCTTCATGGCTCTTACACATAAAATTGTATGCAGAATTTTATGAGGTAATACTTAATTTTAAAAGTAAAGTGTATATATTAAACTATTATGAGACTTTAAAGAACTTATTTTACTGGAGTAAAAAACGTCAGGCTAATAAAGTTAAATTCTCTTTCATCTTGAGTGAAACATAATTAATATCAAATTAAAATGGAAACTTTTATTAACCTGGTGAAAGCCGAGCTGGTAGCCGAATGGTTAGCGCTCTTGCCTTCGGTTCAACAGTTCGTGGGTTCGAATCCCACCTTGGGCATGGATGTTTGTAGTGGTTCGGAATCCACTTTAAGCCGTAGGTCCCGGTCTGATTAGCCCTCGTGTGCAAAAAATGACCGTTGAGCGACAAACAAACAAACAATAACCTGGTGAAAGGTGAAGAGGGGTGTGTAATTAGACTTACAATAAAATACTTTTCCCAGTGTGGATTATAACAGCGCAATCTTAAAAACATTTTAGCATATTAATGTTAATTAATGTAACATATAAGGGATTCTCTACACATTTTAAATAAGAATTTGTCCCCATTTGTTTACTACTATTAATAGGAGACAGTGTTTTCTTTTACTTTATTTATAAAGAAACTGAAGCACTATAGCTCAATTTTCTTGAATCCTTGATTCAGAAACGATGATTTGTATATACATAGTTGGACATTCCATAATACATTTATGTAGATACAAATATATATATATGTAGATAATGTAGCGAGAATTGATAGTGTTACGTTGTGTGTGAAGCAAGCTATGATTGGATGAATGATGTCTTAGTAATCAAAGAGTTTGCTTAAGAAATGAGGTAATGAAAGTTTTTGTTCTGGAAAATATCTCTAGTTTGTCGAATGAATTAAAAAGAGTGCAAAATTTGTCAGTTCTTATCAAAAGCGAAAATTTATTAAAATCAGTTATACTATTGAGATCAAGACATGAACTTGATCGCACGATAAAGACTGAATAATATTTTTAGCTTTGCCTCTGAAATATTTTCCCAAATCCTTATTCTTAAATGGCTATAAACTAAATATAGATGAGATTGTAAGTGAATCATCAATTAGCATTTATTTTTTCATGTTGCATATGTTTTGGTGATGTATGATCATTTGATCAACAAGTATAAACATTTAATATTGTGTGTATATATGTCCTTCACTTAATTAAGCTGAAAAAAATGCCATATATGATTTCTTTTTAAGTGTATGAAATTTCTGAAGTTTAAAACTTTCAACATGCTAAAATATATTTTTACAAAGTTACTTTTGTTTTAAAAATGAGCAAATTTTTCTTTAATTACATGTTGCTAAAATGTTTATGATAGAAAGGACACAAAGATGTCGATTTTAATTTAATTATGTTTGAATAATGGTAACACTTTAAACAAATTCAATATAAAAGAAAACTAAATTTACTGGTGGTTAACAAAATAATGTAAAGAACCTAGATTAAAAAAAAAGGTCCTCTTTACTAATTTGGCATAATTACGACTTTGATATGTAATACAACTTAGACTCACCTGAAAAACATAACATTGTTGAGTTATACAAGAATGTTGTATAATCTTTTATAAATATATTGCAAAAGTTCCAGGAGAGATGCAATGTACATATTGATTCTTGATTGAATGCTTTATTATGGTTCCATTACGTTGAAGTTAAGTGACTGTGTTATAGGTTTCAGTCAGGTTCATCAAACTATAATTGTATGAGTCTTTTTAGATGAATAAAACACAAAACTTTTTCATCCTAGAAAATTCCCTCTGATACAAGAAAGTTTTCATAATATGATGCATTTTGTCAACTAAAACCTCCCAGTGCTTCTTCACAGTGATTTCTCACTTATGGATTACAATTGAATTTACCGAAAATAGACTTTACTATTTTTGGTAAATAGTACTATGACAGTAAATTTTTATAGTACTATGACAGTAAATTTTTATAGTACTATGACAGTAAATTTTTATAGTACTATGACAGATCCACTTTCATACATTGCAGAAGGAAATAGTCAGGATCCCATTTTTCTGTTGGTTTCTCTGACATGTTCCCATCCTATTGTGATCAAAAATATGACAAATGATTAATTTGGCACATAACTATTTTCTAGTTATTAATCAACTGGAATTTGTGGTTATACCACAGTAAATGTTTGTTGTCATCCATAATAAGTTGCTTGAGAATTGCTTCTCTGCCAAAAATGTTCTATTTTTTTAATCTACTTCTCAATTGTAATTATTGACACTAGAATCCAGATGCCAATTGAGCTGTGATTAATTTGGTTGTAGTTTTCATTTTCGACATAATTTGCTTTAATGCTCTTAAACTCAAGTGTGACGGTCATTCAGCTCTTGTCGACTATTTTGTTTTTTCATGTGTATATTGTCATGACTTTAGACAAATCTCTAGAAATACAAAATATGGATTTAGTCATTGCAGTTACTAAGAGGCCAAGTTGGCAGATGAATTGTTAGAGCTCTGGTCTTTTCAACAATTCATGAGTGTGATTTTCACCTCAAACTTGTATCAGTAGAAGTCCAGCATCCACTTTAAACTGTAGGTCCTGTTCAGTTAACACTCAGAGGCAAAAAAAGGAGTGTCAAGCGAACCTAACCAAAATATAACCATTTTCCTACAATTTGGTTTCTTTGAGACAGGTCTAAAATTTTATACTTCTCTACTAACAAACTGAAGATGTATACAATCACATTAAAACTACCTAACATTACTAGGATATATATACTTTTTTATGTTAAGAGGAGCTACTAGTTAAGATTATATTTTAAGGCATTCTTAATTTTATTCACAGGTTTATCCATTATTTTGATAGTCACTTGTTATATCATTTAAAATTTCTAGGGTATAATTTAACATAACAGTATGAGAAAAATTTTTAACTTCTAAAATTTATATCTTTACACTTAAATTAACAACGAAATAACAAATTACACTGAAATGTTAAATTAAAATATTTAATTCAACATTTTAGTGTAATTTTCTAGTTATGTACCTAAGAAATCCAGTTCCAGTTGTATGTACTATTGCAAAATTAGGTATTATGTAACCTTTAAGGGTTATGCTACATGTTACTATTTTGAATTACATTTCCAATTGATCTCATTTTGTGTATGTTTATTTGCATTTATGAAGTAGGGTGCTCTTATGGTTCTAGCTAAATTGTGTATATATATTTTTATAGCACATGTAGTAGTCAAAGAACCTTTTTTGGAGAGATTAATACAAATGCCAATTTATTATATTTATTAATCTATACTACATACTATTTTATATTTTGTCAAAAGAATTCATAGTGATGAAATCAGTATAGGCTTATTTTCTTTAAGTAAATATGGTTGTCACAATCATAAAGTACCCCTTGTCCTTTCTTTTCTGCATTCTTTCCTTTTCTCTCGTGGTTTCTTGCTATAGGTTGAGCATTCTTCTTGAGTAACTATCACAACTCTCTTGCTATTAGTTTCTCTTTGGGACTGAATCCCCCATATGTTAACCATGCATTGTTCCTGGAAAAAGTGTACTATTAATTGAGGCCCCCAGAAACCAACAGAATACTTTGGTCTCTGCTTATGGGTAAGCAAGTGTGTTGTTTCTCAGCCCACCAATTGGCTTTATGGATCAAGCAATCAATGCATCTATTTAAGCTATTAAAGGTGAAGGCCATCTCATGTATGTACTGTAAGCATATAAGAATTTTACTAGTACTCTTGCTGTGCAGGTCTATGTTTTTGTTGGTCTCAGTGGATGTTTTTGTTGGTCTCAGTGTATCATAACTTTCATAGGAGCACAAGTTGTAGTCTCTTAAAAAAAAAAAAAAAAAAAGTTAAAAGAAAGGAAAGCATATTTTCCAGTATCTAAAGGAATATCAGATACTGTTGTGGAATTGAAAAATATTTTCATAAAATGTGCTCTTGTGTGTGTCTGACTTCCTAGGAGAGTTTGCATCAACTACTCAAACTGTTGTAATTGCAAACATACAGCTACAGACAAATGTAGAATTTAGTCTTGCCGTACAGAAGTCTTGAAACTCACCTGAGCTTGTTGCATAAAGGTTTGGCAGAAAAGTTCAAACTGTGAAGTGAAGGAAGTGTGTATTAACTACCATAGTGACCACCCGTCCTAGTAAGTTGTCCACAATGGTTACGGGAGAAGATGGCATTTAAAATCAATGACAAATGTTTCTATCCTTTGACTCAACTATTTGTTACTTTTCACATTCTACAAGCTGCAGTTAGTTATACAATTACAGCTAGAAAGATCTGTAAATTCATTAGTTCACAGACTCATTTATTTTCATTTCCCATTATAAGATTACCCCAAGCCTTTAGACTAAGACCTAAGTCATCTTCAAATAGTAAGAAATAAACTCCTTTGGCTAAGACGAAAGATGTGAGGGTCTTTAAGCTTAGATCTTTTAAGGAGGGATCACTCAAACTCTAGTTAACTGAAAAGCCATACTCCTTGAGGTTGATGCTGTAGATGTGGATCCCTTGGATGATGGTTTATTGTTCCTAGGTTCTACTGAAGACTCGCCTTCCAGCTCTGGGAAAGAAACTTTTCCATCTAAAACCAACTTTGTCTTTTTCTTGAAACAGCCATGAATTAGCTATTAGATGACTTCAAGTTGATAATTTCATCTTATAATATTACACGTGTGGCACTTCAGGAAATCGTCCTTAAGTCTTCCATTAACATTAACATGCATAAATTTAATTGCTATAGAAAAGACTGGTTTCATAAATTATGCTTAGTTAATTTAATAATTTATATTTTAAATTTATGAAAATCTATATTTTTAATTTTGTGTATAGTTACTTCTTTAATTATAAACAAATATTTTTTGTTTTGCTTAGATTTTAACGTTACTTGGATTGAAAAAAATACAATAAATGAAAAACTTCCTTAAGTTTAAGCTTTAGTACAGATTGATCTATTTGGACCTTGTGCCATAAAATTCAACCAACCAATTAACCTTAATTTTCTAGTACTTTTAATTCTATATGTATGACAATGAATATATTTTTTCTGTTAAATAATTATTCTGAAAGATTATTAAAAAATAAATATATAACACTAATTTTATGTTGATATAGCGTAAAAGTAGTATTTATCTCTTAAATTAGCTATGGTAGTAATTTGGTTATTTTTAACGAGTTAAATTACAGATTCTTACAGTGTTTTCTTTTTTAGCCCTGCTATTCATTATCAGAAGTTGGAGCTCAACAGTATGATCAATATGGTAAAATATTTACAGTCAAACTACAATATAAGTTTTATCGAGAAAGAGTTGGTGTTAGGCCTGGCCAAATATCGAAAGTTACTCAGGGTCAAGTAACATCAATGGGGGATGTTGCGAAGCTTGGTTTACCACTCCAGCATTCTCCACAAACATCACAGCTACTTAAATTGGGTTCTCAATCTTATTCTGATTTGAAATATTTTATTCAGGTAAAGTATGATACACTGGTAGATTTCATGTTTTTTATATTTGTTTTATTAAAGACAGATTTGTATTAGTTTATTACCAGTATTATGAATCTTACACTTTTCATCTAAAATTAAAGCTAAAATTGTTTTATTCTGTTCTGTTACTTTTGCATAGTTAATTTAAGTATAAAATAAAGACTTCTAATTTATAAAAAAGTATGTGCACATCAATAATTGAGCATAATTATATAACTTGCTGATATTTCCTCTATCTACAATTTTTCTCAATCACGAATCTCAACAAAATGTGTGATATGCTGACATTTGTACAATGACATCATTTAAATACCATATAGAGCTTAATTTGTATGGATTTTGGTTAAAATTGTATGGAATTTTAAAGGAGGATAAATTGTGTGATTAGTATTATCATTGTAAATTTCCTGCAAATACAAAATTTGGAAATAGTTTGAAAAACATAAAAAACATACTTATGAAAAGGGTAAAGAATGTAGCTGTAAACTAGAAATTTTTAATATACAAAGATTTTTATAGTTATTAAATTGGTAACTGATGATTACTTTACTAATTACATGAGGAAAATATTCATATCTGCACATTTGAATACTTTTTGAATTTTTTTTATTATGTATAGAAATTGTATGGGTTTTTGAATAAATGTAAGACTTGCTTTTGTTTGTTTTATTTTCTATCTTTAAACATTATGCACCTATAATTTTTTAAGTGTTTTATAAATCTGTTAATTGTTACTTTTTTTTAGTTTATGCATTAATTTAGTTCTGGAAATAAACATTTTTGTTTTTTTTTCAATGGCATAAGCTAATTTAAGTTTAAGTAAAATTTTCCTCTGCACTTTGTATTTATCAGTAACAAAATGCGATAGATTTGTTGCATATATAAGCAAAAATTAATGTTTCTTTCACTTGATAGAATGTAAAATCAAAAAATTTTTAAAACTTCAAAAATTTAAAAATAGGTCAAGTAGTGTGTTTTAAAAAATTTAAACTAAAAGCCAAAAAATTTTTTAAATGACCAATTTTTAAATTCTCTATTTTCTAGTATATAATCTGCGGATTAAATGTTTTGAATTTCATTGTGTGTATTATATGTAGCTGCAGATAATCTGAAAAAAAGCATTTTCTTGAGAAAAAAGTTTAGAAAATTGCTGCTTATGTTTCATAAAATCAATAACAGATGGGTCGACAACTCATTTGACTTTTTTCAACTGCAATCAGAATTGTCCAGTTACGTTCAAGAAAAAATTTTGTTCCTCTCAACGATATTAAGCTTTTAATTTGCTAATATTATTTTATATTCTGTCTTGAACTGAGCTGTTTTGCTCTGAAAATATTCATATTTGTATATTGTCATGCGAAAGTGAAAATGTTTAAATTACACTAAAAATTTTAAACTAAAAGCAATAGGGAAGGCACATAAAAATGGTGACAAATTTGTTAAATGTAGGGGAAAAACAAAGCATGCGCTATAAAAAGAAAATATGTATCCAACATTGCAGTTGAAAATAATACATTTCTTTTATGTAATTATTTAGAAATTAAATATATTTTATTTTAAAAATATATCTAACCTCTCATTTTAAATGTTATTAAAAACTAAACATCAATAAATTTTATTAGTTTTCAGCTCTTGATTGATGTTTTGCTTTCATCTCAGTTTATCACACAGTGTGTTGAGATCCAAACACCTGTTTTCATAATAAATGTTTTTTCCTATACAATTTTTTATATTTTTTATCGTACCGTGTATTTTTTATATTTGGCATCACATTATCAGCTGCATGTATTTTTGACTAATCGCCGACAAATTGCTGTGAATTAGGCAAAGCGTTTTTCTTTTTCTTGAATAAAAAGCTCTTCCAAATAATACGCCACTGAAGATTATATAGAAGAAAATACTGCTGTTTTCTTCTATAAATACTGCTTTATTTTCAAATTTATTTTTCAACATTGTTCATACTTATATTTAAAATGACTTGATTAATTTTATGAATTTCTCTTGTTAAGCTAAAAACATTTTAAGTGAAATATTTGAAAACTATTATTAATGTAAAACTTCTTAAATTCGGTCTGTTTTTCCAGTTATTAATATTTACAGAAATTTAGCAGTAAATAAAAAGATAATTATTTTTGTCTTAAGAATGAAAAACTTATTCTATTTTTCTACAGATTAATAACTAAAATTAGTTACATTTAAAAAGTATAAAAAATTTATTAAATACAAGTTTTTGTAATATTTTTTAAGTATTGGCTTTATTATTAAAAAACTTGGTATGAAACATGAATAGTTAATTTAAGTCAAATAATCTCATACTAAGAAAGGAGTATATTAAATATGCAAGAACATATTGCAAATTGTATTAGAGAAATGTTGAAACACGTGAATTTAAGCTGAGAAATAAATTAGCATTTAATGATAGACATTTAAAATATTAACTAAACAATTAAATGTAGGAAATGAACTTAGTATGCAAATGAATTTTACAAAGTCACAATGTTTGCCTATAATATAAATATGATTTTGGTCATTTAATTAGGTAATTTATTAAAGTATGGTGTGTTATTTTAGAGATGCTAATCTTACATATTTAATTTTGTCCCATTAATTTGTTAAATTTAAATAATTGATAAATTATATTTGTATATGTTCTCTAATATTATAAGCTACAAATTATTATTTTGTGTACTGCAGGAGGTCGAGGATGCCATTTTCCGTATGGTTGTGCACAGGGACAGAGTTCTTACGTATAAAACTGAGGAAGTTCAAGTTATTGCTCAAGATGAATTTTATGTTGAACAAAGCAAAACTGGGCATATTGACAAACAGCTTGCTCGTGTACGAATTTTCTTTTTAGCTTTCATTACAGGTAATAAATTTTATTGAATGCTTTTTCTTGTCTATTATTTAGTTTTGTATTTTTAATTTGTATGAGTATTTGTTTCACATCTGTAACTTACAGAATGTTTATTAAATGTATTTCATTCCCAAAACTTATAAATGCCAATAACAAAATTATTGTACTCTGTTGGTATGAGTTATTTGCAGGTCCAAGTATCATTATGATTGTCTCTACAATTATATGAAATAACTGAATTTATATCATTGTGTAAAATATAACCCTTTTAGTACAAAAGAACAGATTAATGATCTTAATATCAGTGTAAAAAATTGTCATCACATGAAAAATTAGTTTTCTTATTATATTGATTTCTTTCCTCAATGTTTTTTCTGTCATATATATTGCACATCTGGATTGTAATTCTGAGTACTTATTATACATCAACCAAAATGTTAGTAATATACCTGAATGTGCACTGCAATATTTGTAAAAAGTTTGCACACAGTTTGCTTGATGCATTTCCATAGAAAAAGTCCAATGATGTTAAGTTGGCTTATATAAATTTCTCATGCCTGGAGACTGAGGCAGTTTCATTATATCCTTTAGGTGATGATATAAGCTTCAAGGATTTGATAGGAGACTTCTTCCATATCCAGGAAAGAAACTTAAAGAATGACTTTTTTCATTGAATTGCCAGGGTTTGAGTTTCCATTTTAATTATAAGGGATTTAGTTATAAACTGAAATCAAGCCTGATTTCAGTTTATAATGCCTCATAATTTTCCTGAATTCTTTCAATAATATTTTCGTAAATGAATTTGCTTTCAAAGGGAGTGGTGGTGACAGGTCAGTATCTGGAGCAGTTTGTATAATTATATCAAATAATATCAATTACACTGTCCATCCACTCAGTACTACACTACAGGCTGTAATTGTGAAAATTCCCACCACATGTTTGATTTGTGGTTTGTCTTTGCTACCACATGATGTCATCCCCCTAGAACTCGATAAACTAATTGAGCAGCTCCTTGAATCATTTTTGTTACTTAGTGACTTTAATGAACATAGTTCTTTATGGGAAAGTAACACTAACTCTTAGGGTTGGCCGACTGAACAATTTTTTCTGATGATTGTCTGCTTAATACCAGCTAGAAGACTTATTTTTATGAACCCACAAGAACATTTCATTCACTTGGTTTGGTCATTTGTACTCCATTACTACAGCCATTGTTAAATTAACTGGAAAATGACCTAGATAACAGGGATTATTTTCCTTTCATCATCTTGTAGACTGGTGATAGTGTCTCTACAACCTTGCAATTACATGTGCATTTGGTAGAGCTCCAGTGGCTTAGTATCTTGATGCTGCTTTCCATTAAAATCAGCTAAGTGAAGCATTTGCCATGGGCAGTGATTGTTAGGGTAACCATGTACTCTCCCTCAATGGGTTGCTAGAGCTATGTAGATTGGGGACATGCCCACTTTAATATGTGACGTCTCTTAAGTCTTTATATGGGTGTGGCATGGATTTGGAGAGGAAGGTGAAAGCTCAGGTGTGATCTCGTCACCTGACCATTCAAAATTTTTAGGCACTTGGTGATGGATATTTCAAACCCATTAACCTAAAGGTACAGTCTGGGGCTTGCCTGCATTCTAATTATATGTATACAGTTGGGCATTATATGTCATTTTAAAAAGTAGCTATAATTACAGAGGAAATTTTATAGTCAATGATATTGTTGAAGCAATTTATAAAGCCCCCAAAACAATTAAAAATGCAGCAAATATATCAATTCTGAAAAGTTTCTCTTAAGTTGATAAAAATCACAAACCATGATAAACTTTATAAGAAATAGAAAATTTATTCAGATTACCTTATTTTACTTGTGTTTCTAACTTCGACTCTTATAAGATCTATGCTTTTAAGAACAGTCATGTGTGTGGTACAAACCTCCATTTGTTTTTATCATAGCCAAGCTTTTCCTTACAACTGTAAATTTCAAATGTTGAAAACATTACAAGAAAGTAATACTGTACTGGACATGTGGTAATCAGCTCTATTACATGGTTCGACATTTGAATATGGATTCCCTACTAAGCAGACTTTTTGTATGTTATTTTCAAAAAAGTATAACTATTATTAAAAAAAGGAACTTTATTGAATACCCTTTTTACTGAAGAGAGATATGTTTATGTATTTATATTTCCGAAAAATTGAAAATTTTCAGTTTTTTTGGATTAAAGCTATGATTATTCCTATCCTAGTAGCAGGTAAAAATTGTCAGATTCCCTACATTACTGACTAATAGTGCTTATGAACTGTCTTTAAAATTCTTGAACATCCTGCCAATGCTTGTTTCGAATATGTCTTAGAAGAAAAAAGCTACTCATGTTAATAATAGTGACTTTTGTAAAGGTAGATCAATTCTTGATTGCATTAGTTATATTTGGAAGTTCAGATCTACAAATCTTGTGTGGAAAAATTATTTGGTTTTCATTTTTTTTGACATTGAGAAAGCATATGAGATACTTACTGATATGGTATTCTGTTTATATTGTATAAAGAGCTGCTTAAGCATTGCCCGACTTAGCTTGAATATGGTGTGCCGAGCTTGCAGCCGAATGGTTAGCACTCTTGCCTTCGGCTCAACAGTTCGTGGGTTCGAATCCCACCTAGGTCATGAATGTTTGTAATAGTTCGGAATCCACTTTAAACTGTACGTCCCAGTCTAATTAGCCCTCGTGCACAAAAAATGACCATTGAGCAACAAACAAAACCAAATCATTCCAAAATCAAGAGTGGGAGATGAAACTTTATTGAATACCCTTTTTACTGAAGAGAGATGTTAGAAATTTTTTCATTTAATTTCATTTAAAATATTTAGTGACACTGAAAATGATATAAGGAATTTGTTGTAAAAGAAATGCTTTAAGTTTTACTAAGCAATAACAAAATTCATTCCACCACTTGTTATACATTTATAAACTCTTTTAAATTAAATAATTTTATTAAAGCATTTACCTTTATTCATTTTGTAAAATTTATTTAAAATATTTAATGCTTACATTCAAGCTTTTTATTTTATGCTTTGTGTTATAATTATTGAGACTGCGTTTGCTTTTTTGATATGGTTCATAGGAATGCCATCTGTAGAAGTTGGTGTAAATGATATTATTCGCCAAGGTAAAGAAGTTGTAGGACGATATGATATTATTCCTGTTGTTACTGAAGAATGGATACGCTTAGAAGAATGTGAATTTCATTCGTGTGTCATTCAAGAGGAATTTCATAAAAGCCGTGTGATAAAGTAATAATTTTTTACTTTTATTTTTCCTGTTGGAATTATTTAAAAAATTTTTGTTGATTCACTATAGTGAAAATTTCCTGTTATAATTTTTTTATACAATTATACTTCATAAAATGAAAAATGGTCTTTTAATATTTCCATAGTATTTTTCATATATCCATTAAACAAAATTTAAAAATTTCATCTTAAAATTAGACTTCAAAATAAATTTTATGTAGAAAAACTCTAAATCGTATTTAAGTGAGCCCTCATTTATTGCAGTAATAATCAGACTTTAGTGTTATATGTCTGGATAGGAGATAGTATTACTCTCGTATTTGTTTTTGTACACTTTTAAAATTCAAAAATTTAACAAAAAATATCTTATGGAATATTTTATTTGCCAAATTCATTATCTCTGCTCTCTGTATTTCATTAAATTTTAATTCCAAAGCTCTATATAATATATATCATATTTACAACAAATTTTATTCATAATAAAATTTCACACCACAAACAGCATACTTTATCATTTTTCTGAACTTGTTTTTGGCAAATGTAATATACTTGTTATAAAATTTTATTCTATATATATTGTTATAAAATTGTGAAATTGCTACACCCCCCTTGATCATATTATTTCATTTCTTTACTTCTATTTCACTGTCCACTAATATACTCCCCCTTCCATATTTTATCAAATATTTCTTCAAACTAAATTTCTAAATGTGTCAATTTTTGTTTTCAAACATTTTGTAAGGAAATAACATTATTTTATTTTGCCTTTTTTGCTAGTCTGTTGTGCATCTTATTCATTAATGTTATCATTTTTAATCCTCTTATAATTTAATATTAGAGCATTATTTTGTTTACATTTGAAATTGTTTTTAAATATGTTTAGTTTCCTTTATTAATGTTAATATGTAATGAAATTGTAAGTCTTTAAATAGTGTTAGTTTAATTTGATAATTCTGTGGTATAATGCATGTTTAATTCTAATGAGTTATCAGATAATAATTAATGCTTAATTTGTATTTAACTTAAAAAATAAAAACAAATACAAATTTATTTAATAAAAATTTTTAATCATTGGAAAAATGAAAAGTCTATTCTACACTTGTTATGTTAGAATGAATCACTCATTCAAGCTTTTCAAAATTGAGACATATGAAAAATCGGTATAGTCATTGTTGCTTGTCACATATAATGTACCGTTCATTTATGATATATTAATGATGACTAAAAAACAACTTGCTGGATATTTTGAGAAAACTTGAAATAATTTGAAAGTAAAAAATTTATTCTAAAAGAAATATAAGAAAAATACTTGTATAATTTTTTGAAGGTCTAGTGTTTTTCCTGTGTAAAATATTCAGATCACATATTATATGATTAAATTATATAAATAACTAATTAAATATACTTGAGTATAAGTAAATTAAGTAAGTAATTATTACTATATAAAATTCCTTGTAAGTAAGAGCGAATATTCAGTGAGAATTCAAAAATTTATTTTTATCATGAATTCAAAGCTGTTGTGCATTAATAACGTTCATGATGCCATAACAATAATTCATTAAGTGTGCAACACTTCACTTTACTTTTTAATAGTTTTTATTTAAATCAATTTGTTCATTTTTTTATCAAAATAAAATTTAGGAAACTGCTATTACTTTTTTGACTGATTATATTAAAATATTTCTTCATTTAAATGTTATAAAATTATAGTAATTAAGTGTCAACCTAAATTTATTCTTAATTGAAAAATTAGAAAAACTATATAAAAAGGCATGATGGTAAGATCAAAATTATATTTACAACTGAAAGTTATGTAGATTTCATTTAAATATTTTCATAAATACCAGAATTGTTTCTTTCAACATATGAATAGTTAAAAAGTATATTTTATGTAATTAATTGAAGACGCTCAACGCCGAGCTGTCAGCCGAATCGTTAGCGCTCTTGGCTTCTGTTCAACAGTTCGTGTTTTTGAATCCCACCTTGGGCATGGATGTTTGTAATGTTTCGGAATCCACTTTAAGCCGCAGGTCCCTGTCTAATTAGCCCTCGTGGGCAAAAAATGACCATTGAACGATAAACAAACCAAACTGAAGATGCTCAAATTCAATCAAGGGATGGTAATATACTTTGAGGATTTTTGCAACACGTAATTGAAATATTATAACCTGATAAGAGCCATGAGAATATTTAATGAATTTTACTGTCATTATTAAAAATATAATGAAATCAAGGATAAAATTATTAAAATAGACATCTTCCGATTTAAATTTATTTTGTCCATTTTGTCAAAACAAATTAGTCTATATTTATAATAAAAATAAAGTAAAAGAAAGAGAATTGTCAATTTTCTTCAAACATTTCCCTCATTTTCTATTTTGTACTCCTGCCAATTACATTCTTTTCCTTCATTTCTGTTGTAAAATATTTGGCATTATAACTTTAGAACCTCGCATAATTTTTTTGAATTTCTGAAAGGCTCGATTTCCAGGTGTGAAATGTTCAAATCACCGAATCGTGTTTTAAAGCCTTGAATTATAATGAAATTATTTATTGAAATCTATGTATACCAAAATTTAGAAAACTATGGAATATTTTAATGAATTTAAAATTTTTAATAACGATTATATAATATTTTTTAGTAATTATTCATTGCATAGTTGGGTTATAAATATTCTAAGATGCATATTTTTCTCCTTTAAAGTTTTTCAAGTAATTACTATAAGATCGTTAAATTTTCAGAATTAAAAAGTCACTAGTAATTTTTTCGAGTATAGTGTTTTAATTCATGCTTTACGAATCGCATAAATTTACAAATGATTTTTTGTAATTTTAGGACAAGTGCTAAATAAAGAGTTACGTTTGTTTTTATTTTGTTTGTATAGAATTTATGTAAAAATATTTTCTTTATCAACGTCTTGTTAAGGCCAGGAAAATGTTTATTGAGGGCTCAATGAAATTGCTCCTTGATATGTTTTGTTAAATAACGTCTAGAATAATCATAATTTCATCAGTTTTTTAGCAAATTGATTCATTCATGCTTTTAAGACACAGATTTACTTTTCGATCCTCAGACTGGGTAACATCGGCTCAGGCTTTTATCCCTTCAGTGGCTCTACAAACTAAATATCACATATGCTTGGGAGCTCAACACTGGGGTTTTCACGTTAGGCTAATGACCTAACCAAGACATATGCTTCACAATTCATGACCCAGGGTGCTCATTCAGGAAAACAGATATGAGCACTGTAGACCTGGGCCCACATGGGTTGTCATGCCACAGGTTTAGTTTTAGATTTATTTACTAAATTTTACTAAACATTTTTGCCATATATTTTTTTAATAAAAATATTACTTTTTCCAATATTGAAACATTTGATTTTTCTAAGATTTTTAAATGTTAATTTCCTTGAACATTTCAATGTTCAAAACAGAAAATCTCTTTGTTACTTCATAATTAATTTCAAAAGTAAGTTTCAGCTATATTTTATCTTTGTACCTTGACCTAATAAAAATCTATCATTATTTAAAAAAATGAAATTTGATGTAAATTTTATAATGTGGGTGTAATAATATTATATTATACTTGAATGTTATTGTTATAAATCAAGGAGATTCACTACTTAGAAATGTTAAGTAATTTTCTCCATATCAGTTATAAGATTTTGTGTAAATATATTCATGAAATCAGTTAAGTATTTGCATTTTCTGTTTTACTGTTTCATAGTACTTAAAGAAATATAAAATTTTAATAGAAAATTAAAACTACTCTAGATTTCATCCTCCTGATGCATGTTTATTTGAGCTATTACGATTCAGAATTCGACCACCAAAAAATCGGGAACTACCTTTACAGGTATGTATTTTATTCTATTTTGTAACCTTTAAACTCACTGAAATAATACAAATAATTATATATAAAATGAAACTGATGCTGTTAATTTATACAAATTTTTTTAAAATTAATGCTAAGATCTTCTTAGATACATTTTAGGAAGGCTGCGTTTAACATTAAAAGGAATCTGATATGTATTATCACAGATCATAACTAGGCTTAAGATGAGCCGTACTGGCTTCGTTACACCCATTTGTACCTGGACCTAATTGAATCTTTTCAGCAACAAATCCCAGGCTCTCTCAGACTGACATTTAGTCATTGTACTGATTCTAGAGCTTCTTAATATGAACTGTCTAATCTTATGTGTTTCCCCTGTGCATCTAGAAATACAAACAGGAAAACAAAAGTTCTGTTAGGTAAATGCACAATCCATTTGATAATATGCATGAAGCAATGATATGTCTAGGAAGGTATCTATTTATTCAGTTATTTATGTTCATAAAACAAATTTACCTTTGCGGTGATGTAATAAATAGCTGAAATGACATCCCAATGTCAAAATTTTATTTTTGGAAATTATAAGCTTCATATTGCACCATCATAATGCTACAATTACACTTTAGATATGACATCATTCCACATATTTATATTTATATAATCTAGACATTGGTTTACGTATCAGCAAGTACTATACCTTAAACTTTACAGCTCATTTTCTTTCCACGTCTTATTTTTGTGTCCTTAATTCAATAAAACTTTCATGTTGATCAGTATTCAGTTTTTCGTTTAGTCCTCCAAATGGCATTTTATCCTTTGCTTACATGCTCTCCATATCTGTGTGTCCTATTGAACATATCTGAATTTAATATCAATCCAAAAGCTCTTTGAAAGTATGGAATCATCTAATACATGAATGGCCATTTCTTTGACTGAAATCAGCCAGTGAACAGCCAAAACATTTGAAGTCATCACCCATGATAATTTTTATGATTCACAATCCTAAAAATGTACTAGTTTCATTCCTGATTGTCATTGAAGGTGATTGTGAGACAAAAATAGCTCATGACCCAAGATAAGTTTGTCCACCTCGGATCCAATGGATTAGATTAACTTTTATGAAAAGAGATAACTTAAGCTGACATTTTCCAACTTTATGGGTGGATCACATGTTTTCTATCCATGAAAGATATGGAGAGCAAGCCAGCCAGGAAAGCAATTCAATCTGGTGATTGACTAAGAACCCTTTGGCAATGCAGCCACATGTGGTCACGCATTATCCTGTTCAAATATGACTGTGGGCAAGCCCTGAAGATAAATCTCAACTGGCTCCAACACTTCGGATATAAAGCGCTTTCTGCTTAAAGTACTAGCAATGCATACTAGTGGAGTGACAGTGATATTGAATACTGCTCCATACAATACTCAGTGCTAGACCAGTGTGGTGATGCATAACGAAACTGTTCAGCATCCTCTCTCCACTGTGTCTCCAGACTCGAATGCGATCTTTGTGGTGTTGCAGACAGAAGTGTGACTTGTCAGTAAAAACAATTTCGTTCCATTCTGTCGTCCACTTCCTTCTTCCATTACATTATTGGCAGCGGAGACATCTGTGGCTCTGCGTCAAGAGTAGATGAAGCAATTTAAGCATGCGGACAGACCACTCTGCTGTAAACGGCGTCAAACGTTACATGCTGACACTGGATGGATTGTACACACTGGAAAATATTACTGACTGAATGTGCTGTGCTATGGTTTATGATGTGGCTGAGAAATCTATCACTGCCATGTGCACAATTTGTCTGTCATCACGTTAATAAGTGCACTGAGGTGGATTTGGTCGAACACATCAGTCCGTCGTACATTCCTGCTTCTAACAGTCACATATTTGCATTACAGTTGTTTGGTTTCATATAACACGACTACCGATTTTCCTAAAAGATAATTCACAATCTCTGCAGGCCAGATCTTCCTCTGTTGAACTCGGATACTTGTTCAAAAAGGATCGCTGTTTTCTACAAGGCATAATTGATCTTTTTTGGGGCGGGAAAAACAATTGCCGAACTTAAAATCGTCAATCTCCATGCCTTAAATAGCGCTTTGAAGTGGCGCCACAGGCGTGCGTGATGTACGTCTGCACTGAAATTCTAATTATTTGCATCTCACCTCCGCTAATGCATGTTGTAAATTTCATGTTCTTTTCATGCTTCCTTCAGGGTGTTGTATTTACGGTGGCCAGCAGTGTTATTTCAGTGATGTAAAAATCACTTATTTGAGTAATACAGTTAACCTTTTAGGCACACTATCCTTTAAAGTTGAAATATTAATAAAAAATATATTGTAGGCTATCTATATTTAGGCTTTTTAGAGTATACAGTGAAAATTTTGTGAAGATTACACTTACCACATTTCGATTTTGTGGGTGCTCCATTGCATGGAACACTGAGCCACAAGGGTCGTGAAAAGCGCAGCTAAGCGAGCATTGCAGTGATGCAAATAAATGCTTTTTTTTTATATGAATGAGAAAATGTTTTACTCTTGTGTAGCAAATTTAATATGATCCAGGGTCCACCACAAAGAGGCTTGCTACTCCATACAAAGAAAATTAAACTATTTCTGTACAGTCTGTTTAGCTATATAAATAAGGTTTTGGGGTTGCATAGAATAGCTTGGTTGTGGTAAATCATCGCCACCATCTTCGCTTGCATCGAACACATTGCTATCAGATGGAGTTTGATCAAGTGGTTTAAAAACATGTCTCTGAAACACTATCTGCATGCTGTGATTCACTAACAGAGGGTAATTTTTTGAGTATTTTTTATTGCTTCAGAAAGACTAAAACCTCTCTGTGACATTTCTTTGCAATTAATAAATAAAAATAACTATAAATTAAAATTATATTTTCAAATAAATAAACTAAAAATATATAAATCCAAAAAATATATACAATATTATAAAGTGAATAGCTAAGAAAAAGAAAATCGAGAGCACAAAAATAATGCTTCTCAAACTAGAGATGATTCGAACTGATATAATCTAGATCCCACTGAAGCTTTTCAACTCAGTAGGCTAAAAAGGGTATAGAAATGTTACCTATAGAAGTTTAATTCTTCTCTGTAAATTCCTCAGCATTCTTTCATTCCATCCCAAAAGAGAGAAAAACAGTAATAAATAAACATAGTTGTTTCCCTCGTCTTTGTGTTCAATGCTAATCTGTCTCTGAATCACATAAAGGAAAAGTGCCATTGCTACACAGTGTTTCAGTGGATGGTTCACCTTGTTTTATCAGACTATCCTACATATACTATATGCGTAAAAAATTTAAAGTAGTATAGAATAAATTATTCAAGCTACAGAGGCAACAAGATAACACAGAAATTTCTTTTCAAACAATTATTTTTGTATGAGAAAAATTAAAAAATATTCCTTCAAAATAAAGGTATTTAAATAGTCTGCTATAATTGAAAATTATTGATCGTCTTATGTAGTGCTGCCATCTATTATCAAAAGAGAAAGTTTACCATTTAACCCAAATTCCGTCTATTTATATATAAATGCAACAATTAAAATTTGGTGTTCCATCACCTGGAACACTAAACTGCAAGGGGTTAAGCATGCTGAAGTATTTTTCTCATTTGAGGATATTTTCCTGAGAATTTTTGAGAAGTTAAAAGTTTTTTCTTTTTAAAAATTTATTTCAATATTTTAATTATTTTTAATATAAAATAATTATTTGTTTTGCTTTGTTATTTTGTTTCATATGAAATGTAAAATGTACTTTACAGGTTAGAGTTTTTATGACTGTAAGCAATACAAGAGTAGAGATTCGCTCAGACATTTTAGTACCAGGTTATAGCAGCAGAAAACAAGGCCAGGTTCCATGTGAAAATATTCAAATAAGATTTCCTGTACCTGAATGCTGGATATATCTATTTCGGACAGAGAAGCATTTTAGATATGGTTCGAAGAAATCAGCTGCTAGAAGACCGGGAAAAATAAAGGTTATTTAAAAACACTACATTTTATTATATAATTCATCAATTTCCTTGTATACAGTGATTCATTGTTCAGATAAATATATTTCATTTTTTGTTGTATGAAATTCATGTTATTTCACAATTATTTAGTGAAATGCTCTTCTTTAACTTACCTCAAAAATAGTTTTACAACAAAATTTATTTATTAAAATAACTCTCCAAAAATTGTTGAAGTTACTAAAGATTTAAGCAATACATTGTTTATGAAGAAAATTTGTTAGAAATTAATGCATGGTAGAGTATTTTGATTATGACATTGTTTTCTTTATTATCTAAACCAATCTTGCTAAACTGAAATAATAATTATCCTTATTTTTCAACTTGGAATTTACACAAAAACATCTGAAAAAGTTTAATAGTGTAATTATCGCTATTGAATATATTTTCATTCAATTAGCTTCTAAAATAAGTTCTATATCAAATTTGTTTCTTACCAACACTTATAAAATTCATAGTAAAAAATATTCTTAATAAATAATACTAAACTGCTTTATATATCCATCTTAATCTTTTTTCTAATCTCAGAAATGGTTGATTTTAGTTTGTCACTCCTATCATAAATTTCTTGTAATATTTTAATTGTACAATGAGTAAAATATTTGTTTCATTTGTTTTAATATATAAGATGAAATGATTGATGTAAAGTTTTTTAATAAGTAGAGTTTTAATGTTCTATCAAACGTCCATATAAACACTTGATTGATATATTAGAGCATATTTGAACTTCTGTTTTCCATTATATTTATGTTTCAAAATCAGAGAAAATCCAAACTGTTGTTGAATGATCGACTTTCTGGCTTTTAATTTAACAGACTGAAGGTTCAATTCCCATCTTGTACATAAATGTTAGTTGTGGTTCAGTGTCCACTTTGAACTATATGTTCCAATCCAATTAGTCTCGTGTTCAGAAAATGACTGTAGGAACATCAACCAAAATGAGCTGAAGAATAAAAACAGCTAAAGATTTCTCAAATAATTAAATAGTATTTGTATTCATTATGAATCATGAAAGGCTCAGAAAGATTTGTAAGTCTGGTTAGTGATAGCATGGATCATTAAAAGTGACAGTATGTATTTATGTAAGAATGGAAATATGTTGTGTTAAAGATACTTTTTTTACTTTTGTATATGTGTACTTTTATGTGATTATATAGATACTTAATAGAAATCTGTAAAATCGTTTTGAACAAGTGTATCCAATAAGAAAAGTCTAATCACAAACTGTTGATTGTTGAATTAATTTAAGCTTCTAATCTGAATAGTGAAATATATATTTTGACTATCTATTAAAAATTTTTCCTTTGAAGTTATTTTTAAGTGTAGATTTTTTGAACAAAAAATATTTATGTAAAAAAGTTATGAATTATTAATGATACATTTTGACATAAGAAGATTTTTTAAGTTAAAGGATGCTTGTTAAAATATTGTTTAGTTAAAGATAGAATGATTTTATTAGTAATTAATATTGCCCACTTAAGTTTTATCAACACTGCTTGTATGCTGTGTAAGTTCATTAGTTTTTCTTGTAGTTAACTCAACTTATTACAACTGCCACCAAAACCAGGTTTCTGTTAGACACATGGAATGCTTAGGTCTCTTTTGGAAGTGCCACCAAAACCAGGTTTCTTTTAAACACATGGAATGTTTAGGTCTCCTTTGGAAAGAAATTTATTCTTTCCTTCTTGTCTTTGAGTTTTTGAAGGTCAGCTGATTTATAGATCTGTTCTCATTTTATCAGGCAGGGTTGAAGATTAACAACAATTGCCAAATCTTGGCTATCAATATAAGCAACCTCTAGTTGTATAAATTGAGAAAATATTTTGCACAAGGGAATGATCAACTTTCTTACACAAATATTTTTCTATTAAAATTTTTATTTGCTAAATTGTATGAAATTGATATTGTAATAAAAATATTAATTTGGCATGTAATTTTTTAATTATGTTATAATTTGTAAAAAAATATACTAAATATATTCTGATATAATAAGTATACTTCCACTTATCACCAAAGTCCATAACCCTCCTATGTTTTAAAATATATTGTATCAATAAAGTATTAATTTGAATGATAAAAGTCAAAATTAAATTTCATTTGCAAACAGCAATTGTTGTACCACTGTATATCATGTTAAGACTTCAAAATCTAATTCATTATCTAAGTTTAAAAAATTAACAATTATCTAAATTAGTTTCTAAACTAGTAGTGAGTTTCTCATGTCTTCCCATATCTCCTTGTACCATCTCTTTATCCAGAAACATAATTGCTGGGTTTTTAAATTCTGTTATGATATTTTATCAGTTTTAAAGATTTTTTTACTATTTTTGTAGTGAAGGTATAATCTTTGTTCTCTTAAAGTGCGTGTAAATTCCACTTGAGTGGTAGTGCTTTACTGCTTAAAATCTAAGATTTAAACATAAACCTCACTGTATTTCTTTGTTAAAATATGGTCTTTGAACAAATAAGTAGAAATTTTGGATAACTGAATCATAATTAGTTATAACTGGATTTTTAGTGTTTGCATATTTATTGAATTTTAATTAATTTTTAACTTTTACTTTGTTTTATAATGTGTCTATATTTAAAACATTATCTTTCATCTATTACTGTATATAAATTTACATTTCTAATCTTTAAGTTACATTAGTAAATACTAGAACATTTATTTCCAAAGTAAAAGACTTGTTTATCAAACTATATTTTCAGAAATATAAAAAAGTTATATTTCTGTGTGAATATTGAAGTAATTTAAAGAAAGTTTAACATCCTGTCTTCCACCTTGAATTACCCATACACTTTGAATGTATCATGAATTTTTTTCCTGACACACCAAAATTTTAACTAGTGTGATTCATAAGTATTTTAATAGTTCAAGCTGATAAACTAAAAATTCAATAAAGCAAGCACAAAAGTTGACATTAAATTCATGACAAATTAATTCTAAAGTGTCCATTGCATTATTCTTCGGCAAGGTACATTTCATGTTCTGACAGGTAAACTTTTTAATCACATGGCAAAAATCTTGTTTTTTTCATCACAAATCAGGAATAGATAATATTTTAGAATTATGGATTGGCCTCAGAAAAAATTTGATTCTTTGATACCTAAATGTTCTATATGTTATCTATATAAAGTGATTGACTGAATTGTTTTCTCCTCTGCCCTTTTAATCTTATGAGATAATATATTGTAAGTTTCGGATGCGTAAAATAGTATTAATAAACATTTGTTAATATTTTTTATTTGTAATATGATAATTATACTATGCTCTTTTTACTATCTTAACTGTTTAACTGTCAAGTTATTTTGATTTTTAATAAATGTTATTGATAATTTGGAATATCAACTTCTAGCCTTTGAAACTTCCCATTATGTTTGGATATAACAATATAATTCACCCAGACAAACACACTTAAAAAAAAATTACACTGAGTATTAATCAAGCATAACATTTTAAGATTATCTTGGGCATGACAGTTAAAAGGTTAATAATTCTTATTGTAAATTATTTTTTTTATGTATTTAAAATTTTTCAGTGACTTTTTAAAGTTTTTAGTATTATAGGCAATGTAATTCAGAATTTTATGTTTTATACATTTTAATTCAAAGGGGTTGGAGCGCATTATAGGAGCTGCTCAAAATTTAGATCCTAGTCTTATAGAAGTTTCGGCTGGTCAAGCAAAATATGAACATGTCTTCCATGCTGTAGTTTGGCGTATTCCTCGTTTACCTAAAGAAGGTCAAGGTAAATTGTGTAAAATAATCTTAAATTTTTATCCATAAAATCGATTACATTTGTTAAGCCTAGTTTTTAACTTGTGTATGTATTTTCAGGAGCATATACTCAGCAGTTATTCTTGCTTCGCACAGAATTGACCTCTTTTGATCAAATACCTGAGTCATTTGAACAGTATGTAGATGTTGAATTTACAATGCCTGCAACTTACGTTTCTCACACTACTATTCGTTCGGTGTCTGTCACTAACCCCATTCCTCCAGAGAAATATGTGCGGTATATTTCAAAGCACGAGTACAAGGTTGAAATAGATTTCAAAAATAGCTCAGATGAAATTGATAGCCTAATAACAGCACCAAATGTTAGTGTTCCAGTCAGTACTACACCAGCTGTGCAAGAAAGCACAGAAGATGAAGACAAAGAGGATGAGAGTGATTAAGTTTTTCTCCACATATGAGAGCTTGGCTATACTCAAATTCTTAAAATTTCTGGTGTAATTGTAAATCTGATGTGTAGTATGTTTAAGCCACATAATGAAAAATAATCTCAAATAATATATGAAAAATGCTTTGACTTATTTACTTTGACTGTGTAGTATGTATGAAATAAAATTATTCATAATGTTATATATATATATATAACAATGAAATCGTTCTTTGAAGTGTGTTAAATATTAGTTAAAATTTTGTAGTGATGTCTGTAAACAGCTTGTAAAAGCTCTTTCAATGTTATTAATGGGATTAGTTTGTGGTTAAACTGTGGAATTATTGTATTTTGACTATCTGTCATTGTATTTTGATGCAATTTGAGAAATTTAAGTATATATGCAAGAATGATATACTAATAAAATACAATTAAGTACCCAACTTAATTTTTTCCAAAAATAATTATTGAAATGTAGGATGTCTATTGTAGTTTAGAATATTAAATCATGTTCTCTGAATCATTGCAAAAGTAATGATTCAATGAATATTCATAACAATAATAACTCAGTGATTAATTTTTTTGAAAAATATCTTGATAAATTATAAAATTTGTATATATAAAAACGTTAAGGAAAACCCTCAATTAAAAAAGTAGTTTTTTTTAATAGGAAGACTAGGTTATTAAGAAATATACCATAAATTTAATTCTTTTTTTATTCATTATCTTGTTTTGTAATTCAAATTTATCCCTTTTTTCTTTTAATGTTACTTATTTTAGATTTCAGATTATTAGTTTACTTAAAAGTAACAAATTTTTTATATGTAATTCTTCTGAAAATCTGTTAAATCATTTTAATTTGCTTAAATATATTAGCTCAATTTATTTTAAGAATTCTTAAAAATAACAAGTAGCATATATTTATTTGCTTTGAAAATTAATTAAACCATTTGGAAAGTTCAGGTTTTATTTACAAACTCATAAAAATGATAAAAAAATATGCTTATATATAATGTTTTTAAAACATAATAAGATAAACTAAATATTCATTTAGTTTATTTCTTAATTCAGCTTTGATTAAAAGTATTGTAAGATATGCTTAAAATTTCTGTTTGGTTGTTTTCAGTTTTTTTATTACTCTGTAACACTTTTTTTCTAAATTAATGAATTACAAGAATGACTAATGAGAAATTTTCCATAAGAAATTTTTTCCTTAATAAGGCATAATTGTAAGCGTGTGTGTGGAAAAAAAAAAAACTTTCATAAAATTAATTATGCAATTGACAAACATAAAATTGTTAAATATTATTAAATTTGAAGTTAATGTGATCAAAAATGTTTTTAATTACTATAAAGAAACTTTTTTAATTTACTTTTGAAATCAAATTTTTATTTAAAAAGACAATATTTTAAATATATCCCTCCTTAAACACTCTTTATTTTCACTGTAAATCATGAATATTTTTAAACATTTTCTGATCTGTTTTGTATTAACTTAATTCTCTTTTATTATGAACAGTATTTTAATTTTTTTAAAAATATATTTCATTTAATCAATTTTATAAAAATAAAAGTAATTTCTTATTTTTCTGCTGTCAACTTGATTATGTGTTTAGGTAAACAGAATTTAATATTGAACTTTAAACTATAATAATCACAACCTATGAATATGAGTTTGCTGTTATAAAGTAATAGCTTTTCTCTTAAATTATATCCATTGTTTCAAAATTATGAACTACTCCATTTTCACTGTTGAACAATTTGTATAATACACTTTAAGAAAATAACAGAGTTTTAGTGAAATAATTTTTTTAGAAACAGGTAATCGGATTTAAAAGATCTACCCAATGTAAAAATCACTTACCAAACTTAACAAAAGTTTTCATATAAATTTTTTTTATATATTGTAAAATCCTTTACATTGACATTAGCATTTCATAATGTGCAACCTGCAAAAGTTATTTGTATGAATACAAAAAGTAATTGAATGCAATTTTTTTCTTGAAATTTTTAAAATTAAAGAACAAAAATATTTGGGTCTGTTAATTTTTTGTTTCTTTTTTTTAAATTTTAAACTGTTTTAAATTTATACCATGATAAAATTTTCTTCTTAAACGTTATATCTGTTTGAAGCCTTTCGAATTTTTGTAACAGACTCAATTATGTCATCTTCAAAATTTCATAAAATCTTGAATTTAATTCACTAGAAAACTCATATCATGAAACCTATATTTAAACAAAATGATACTTTCTTGTGCTTTGCACTTGTATGATTAACAAAGAAATTTTTAAAAAACTTAATCATTCTCTTAATGGAACATTTATTAATTTAAAGTTATTAATGTTGAGTGCATGGCATATTTTTGTAAAAGAAAAATTATTTTGTATCTATTGAAAGTAGTTAAATTATTTTTATAATCATTTCTTTTTTCATTTCATAAGCTTTTAACAATTACAAAAGGTCTTTACAAGTCAAATACTGATAAATGTGTTTCAAGTTTAGCTTTTATGGGCTGTGCAGCAAAGTCTAATTGTAGATCTTTATTTCTAAAGAAACAAATTATCCTTTTATACTTGTTAGTTAAAACAAACTACTCTTTCAATAGCAAGTTCACACTTATTGTAATAACTCACTTTATGAAATAAGTTTTTTTACATGCTTTTATGGATCTTTTAAAATATGCTACTGAAATCAAATTTACTTGCTGGCTGTTGTACTTATGTAACTTTTGAATTTTAAGATTTTGTCATTAAATTGATATCAACATAACTAATTTGTAAATTATCAAGATAATGTTTAATTTTTAAATAAAATTTTTTGACTTTTTATTATGAATTTGAATTTTTTATGTATTTTTCAAAACTGTCTTTAACACAGTGAATGGAACTGCATGATAGAAAAACTATTTCAGAATTTAAAAAATGTTCTCTTAGGCTCCTGTAATAATACTTTTAGTTTTATAAAAGTGGCCAAGATCATTTATATATAGTTATGTTTATTGAAAGATTAATTGTGAAGCGAATGAGACGAATACAAGAAATTTTTTGTCAGTTCTGTCTCCTGGTACAAAATTTAGTGCCAAAATATCATATTTAATATAAGCTTTATTCAAGAAAATTAAAAAAGAATATTTTTTTAAATTTAAATACTTTAATAGAAGATATTTATAATTGATTTGATAATTATGTTTTTAGAACTTGTTTTGAAAATCGAAGCATGTTTTACTTTGCAGTAAGTTTAAACCTCTTTTTTTTTTTTTTTTTTTTTTTTTTTACATTTTTCATGATTTCCTGAAAAATTTATCTATTGCATTATAGAATATTTTTCAGAATGTCAGTACAATTAATTTTCGTTTTAGTTTATATTATTAGTTTATGAATCTATTTTAGATCAAAACTTAGCTAAAATTATATTTATTATTTCTTTCATTCAATAATTGTAAAAACTTTGCTGCTTAGTAATTTCCTTTACAAAATTTATTTACATGTTATTTTATTTAGATTTCAACACTATTGAAATTTATTGATTCACTACTTATAAAGTTAGTATGTATACATGATTTTTTCTTACATCTCATTTAATTATGCATCACAAATAGAAAATAGTGTTCCAAAAGAAATCTTCTAATCCATTTCTATGGTAAAAAAAAACATCCCTTAAAATATTCTTATTATTTTATCCAGGTAAATATTAATACTGAATACAAGCAGTGTAGTGTAAAATGATTGAATCATCACTAATATGAATAATTAAACAGTAAAAGCATGAGATAAAAATGTTTGCACTATTACAAAAATTTTAACTTAATTTGTAATTGAGAGATAAGAATACATAAACTAAATAATGCAAAAATATGATTTGCAATAAACATGTCAATCTTAAAAATTCATTGTTTTTAAGTCATCCAAAAATCGAATTTTTTTTTCATTCAAAATCATAAATTCCTTTAAAATTCAACAAATATTTCCACCCTGATAAAATAATAGTTAGGAACTTGTTTATTAATTTGTTTATTCTTTACACTCTTTTTTCATAAATGCTTATTAACTTGCCTTAATACTTTCCAAATTTCATGAAAGTCATATTAAATGAAAACACTCATTTTTGTGTTTCCACTTTAACCTATAACTTATTGATGATTGTAAATTTACATGTCAGACTGTTAAAATATTGTAGTTTTGATTGCATTTTTCTTTTCTAATCTTTTAATTATCAATGTCTTCTAAATATTTTTATTTCTTCTAAATATTATAATTAGGGCTTTACACTTTAATTTTTGAACTATAAACTGTGGTCCTTTTTATATCATTTTATACTTGTCATGTTTGTAATCTTATTGTAAGAATACATTGAAAAATTAAGCATTTAAGTAATCATTAAATCTGACATTTGATGAAAATAATTAAATTAAATTAGTTTTAAAGTTGATAAAAATTATAACATATTTCATATAAAACTTGTAGTCAAAAGTTTTATTTCCTATTTGCACGAATCAATTTCCTTGTCAAAAAAAGTAGATAGTTTTGAATGTGTGAATATATATATATATAGTAATTTGATTGAGTAAACTTAAGTGTGTTATTCATTTTTTACTGAAGTATATGCATTTATATTATTTATGTACGTAATATGTATAATATATACTGTATCATCAGTGTTACAGCATTTTATAGAATATAGTGGATTCATTTAAAGCATTCACATTAATATTAATTTTGTCAAAAACAAATAAATATGCTGCATTTATCTTGTGTCCATATTTTTTATTCATATAAACTTATGTATTTAAATATTTCAACAGATTTCACAAATTTGTCACAATTTGTTTACAAAACAGGCAGGTAATGTATATTATCCATTATTTACTTTAGTGTATGTTCGCCTAAAAATTATTATTCAATATATATTTTATAATGTTTTATGAATTTGTTTTTCTCAAATTATTGAAGGTAAAATTTATTTTAAGTTTTATAGATTTGCTCTAAAGTGTTAAACAATGCTTGTGGGAAAATTAGAATTTTACATCATTGCAGCAACACCTTTGCCAGTTTACTTCATCCATGCACATCAGCCTATTGCTTAAATATGTTAGAAATGTTTTTATTGGTTATAATAGATTTTATATATTTAAGGCTTGAAATGTGCATGATTAAAATGAATTAATTCAATGCTGCATAGACTTGAAAATGTTTATTTAAAAAAAGAAAAAGAAAGAAAATAGAAAAAAACTGGTTTTCCAATATAGCCCTGACATTGAGTTTCATTACACAATTTATCTCAATTCAGATTTTTAGCCGATTTGGTTAAAATAAATTCGCAAGTATCTTTAAAGCAAGTTTTTACATTAATTAGCATCTGGAAATTGGACAAAATACAGTTTCAACAAATTGTATCTTTTATTTTTCATATATTAACTTTTTCTGCTATAATGAAAACGATGAAAAGTACGGAATAGCTCCTTAAAGAAAATGTATTCTTTTAAAAGCATAAAATTTTATTTCAATAAGTATATATTTTTGAGAACTTATATTCATGCTTAAGGAATTATATCAAAAACAGATGTTTTTTGTATTTCTTGGAATAGAAAACCGATACTATAAAATTATTTTTCTGGATGATCAAGAAATCTTGCTCTATATAATAGTCTTTTAAGTTCTCAAAGATGTGTAATTTATCTGATCACTAGATATCTCCTATCTAATTTTAAAAAATCTCATCACAAACAATTCTTAATTGGTAATTAAATGCTTATTTAAATGACTTTTTATAAGTAAAAATTTGTTAAGATAGATTGTTCTGGAAGATTATAGAGAAAAAGTGACGTTATCAAATAAAATACATTACAAGAAAAATACTAATACGAAAAGTTTTCTTTTTGAACTGTAATTTACTGTGGGACATTTAGAAACTTATCCTACTCATAGATATTCAGTATTTACTTTATATGTTTCTAATTTAATCCATTATACAAATGATTGATCTTAAAGAAGCTTCACTAAACTTGAGTATTTCCT
Organism: Latrodectus elegans; assembly: GCA_030067965.1. Classification (NCBI taxonomy): domain Eukaryota; kingdom Metazoa; phylum Arthropoda; class Arachnida; order Araneae; family Theridiidae; genus Latrodectus; species Latrodectus elegans. The sequence continues at coordinate 45,704,115 of CM057809.1, forward strand.
AAAACGTCAAGTTTAGTTTTACTGTTTGAATATAAAGAAATAAAAATTATACTTGTGTAAACTTTGCCATTTTGACTAGAAAAACTCAGATCTTTTTTTAGTTGTGTGTTACTGCTGCGAATTCGCTAGCAGTAAAAAAAAAAGTTTCTTTTCTGATAACTTTACTAAAATATATTGACAATATTTTATCTGAACTTTTTACATTGTTAATTTGTTTCAAATTTCATTTTTCTAATAGATACAAGGGACTATATGCAGTTCTGAATGAAAAAATTTTAATTATGTGCATTGTGTGTGTATATATGAATTGGAATTTTTTTCTTTAACAATTTCTCAGTTTTTTTACCAGTAGTATATATGTGTATATAATTCATTGACTTCAATTTTATAGTTGCATTTCGTATGTCACATTTTTTACTGTGGTTATCTTTTCCTTGTATTTTAAATTTTGTTTTTGTTACCTGATAAATGTTTTTCCTATAAAAAGTTTTTGTGTATTAAAAATTAAAATTACTATGCCTTCACGTTCTGTCTACAAATATCGTTTATATATATATAAAATATAAGTTCGAAAATTTAATGAATGTGTGGATTCTAAAAAAGTTCAACTATTTCACATAATTATTTAAATATCAAATTTATGATTTAAAACATTTTCTTTAAATTTTTTTAATTCACAAATTTGGTTTTATTGATAATTTACTTGTATAAGTTTCCTCTTTTTTAAAGTTTTTACCTCTTCATCTCTTGTTATAGAATTGTATGTGTACTATCATAGTTTTGAATTTTTTTTACAAACTTATATTTATTTAAAATTTAATGCTCTCGTTGTTGATGTTATTACTTATATATTGACTGTCATACATGCCAATTTCTTTAATTGTATCTTTCATTAATGTTATGAAATTCATCCGCATTTTTTTTCCTTTTTGAAAATTATATAGTAAATTTGAGTTTATCAGTTAAGTAAATTGTACTTAAAATATTTAAATAAAATCTATGAACCCTCTATATAATTTTTTCTTGATTATTTTTAGTTAAATATGATGTATAATTTTCTCTTTAGATTCATTTTTTCCTACCAAAAAACTGTCAGACTTTTGCGTCTTGTATTCTGTCAAATGAGTAATAAATACATATTAGTTATTAGTTCATTAGTTATTTTAATTTCCCGTAATTATATTTTTTAATTACCATTTCACAATATCAATTTCGATTAACTTGCATTGATAAGATGTGATATGTTTCAAATAAATGTGTTCATGAAACATGAAGTGTTATCATTTTTCGAACCTAGTTTCCATCTTCTAATTTTATGTCTAAAATGTTTAACATGTGAAAAAAAAATTTCACACTTATGATTATCAAAACAATTTATTTACTTATTTGCAAATATGAAGTTCTTAAAGTTATAGGAGAACGTACTCTAATCTGTGTCTAATTGTTTTAGTTCAATGTGTAGAAACTTTTTGTGTATGGAAATATACACTGATGTGTAAAACTTCAACAATATACGTTCTATGTAAGTAGCCATGAAGTTTCAGAAAAGATGTTCTGTTTCTATGAGTACAGTGGGCAGATCATGCATATCGAAATAAAACGTGTTCCAACTGCGTAGATTGAGGAAGGACGGGTATCCAAGCAAGCATTTGCTGTTATTGCAAGTGAGTTTTTTCGTGAAATATGGCCATAAGAAACTCACTGAACGACTTCACACATGGATGAATGTGGAATGTTGGAGGTGAGGCACAATGTGTGTGGCCAGTGTAGTTTGGAATCAACAAAAGTTTAGTTACGCGCGCTTGAGAATTTTTCTCAACTATAGGTACAGCTGTTATAAAAGTTAGTGGAGAGGCCGCCTCCAGAAAACAACTGCAGTATGTTACCAATATTCCATCATGCATTTGAAAAGAGGCCGAAACCAATCAACGGTTCGCTAAGATTTGCTGTGTACTTTCACAAAGATTACCTGTTCGCCCACCTTCCTAAAAGTTGTATTCCTTTGAAAATTTACCGTTATCGCCATCATTTTAGTAGTGCTGGTAGTACAAAAACTAGTTACTTCAGTAATGGAGTCTTTGCTCTTTATGAATAAAAGACATTTCATTGCCAAAAGCGATTTTTACCACCCGTTGATTTAGTCAGAAGTCGGGAAACTGTTTCATTCGAGTAACATCACGGGAAGAAAACCTTAGTGGTCCTGGTGTTATATGGATATCCATTATACTGAATGTGGGGATAAGTTCTGAAACTGGTGATCGCTATTGTAAGGACGTGATCCTTCTCTTTGTGCATCTATTCCGTGATATCATTGAAGCAAGCTTTTTTGTGGATGACGATGCACAGCAACGTGGGACTCGTACTGTTTAGTAGCTACTGAAAAGGAAAGATAAGTCTGGATGAATTGGCCATCATACATCCCAGATTAAAATCCCATTAAACGTGTGGTATGCTTTATTAGAGAGACGCCTTGCGGCACGATTACACTCTCCAGGGAACGCCCAACAACTAAATGAGATGGTCAAGAACGGGCATTCTTACTTCATAAATAGTTGAAGAATCATGCATTATGATATTATGGGTTCAAAACCTTTATTTGATTTCATAATGTATACATTATATTCATTTTTGCGCAATTATGCATTAATTTCAGTTTAATTATAAAATACTATTTAATTTCTGAATTTCATGTCTCGAATAGTTTCCCTTGAAGGTATGGGAAGAAAATATGTGTTAAGTTTTGCACACTACAGTATTTCTTTTAATAAAACTACCGAAATATGATCAAACATTGACAGCTGTTTAATGTTTTTAAAAATTGCGAAGTTTCATTAACATGGCCAATTGAAATCGTGGCTTAATTATATATAATTAAGCCACGATTTCAATTCTTTATTAATGTATCGATATAATTTTACCGAGAGAACGAGAGAAATCTACATGAATTTTCAAACACAATATACAATAAAAAGGCATTATTGGCAGAAAAGTATTTTAAATAGTATATTATCTGTGGGAACTACTTAAATAAGTTTTTATACCCATTCCTAAATTTGCATTGGTGGCATATTGATGCTGCTAATTAAGATATCTGATACCGAAATGGGACACTAGAATAAGCTTTTTTCTTGCTCATATAGTAGCGAGGAAAGAATACTCCAAACCGCAATTTATTTGCCAAGATAGTTTCAAACATACTGTATCGAATTTGAGATTCAGTTTCTATTCCATTCTTTCCCAACCGTAAACATCGAAAAAGGCCTCAATAAGTGTATCTCGACAATATCACTCATATTATCTATTTTGAGTGAATTTAAGAATAACTGGCGTATGAGATGACACATGAATTTTAAAATAGTGTTATCTCACCAGTCAATTTATGGAACAAATACAGGTCATTGTGACTACCGAGGGAGATCGTTCCCAAAAACTTGCATCTATTTTGACAATATTGGAATGGTTGCATCTGATATTTTGTGTGGTTCACATCAGCAGTCATCCTAAATTACTCTCCAAGACTAGCGACTGAAAAGTACGAAAGCACATTGTCTCATCCAGGAAACTTTCTATTCCTCAATATAGATGGAAGCTTCTTTGTCGTCTGTTCAATGAGACGGTCTTAAATAGGAGCGTTCGTTGTGGAGGCGTCTTCACACAGTAGTAATTAGATTTTTGTTCCTTATGAGACCAAATATATTATGAGATGATATGCAGTAGTTCTGCTCTTTTGAACTAAAAAAAAAAGCCTAGAAACTGATCTTTCGCTGATGTAATTTCAGATCAGGCTACAATTGATACCACAATAGGACTTCACTGCGAGACACACATTAAAACGTTCATCAGTATCAGATTGTTACAACTCTATTTCCATCTATACACCCGGAAGTAAACTTTCTTAATGAATTCTTCAGAAGACGAGTCTAGATATTGCTAAACTTCTCTGAATTTTTATGTTAATTATTCCTTATATGATTTTCCTACGAAGTTATACCGACAAAAATTGAAGATGAACATAAAATTTTTATATGAAAGTTAAATTTTTCAAATTTTCCCCACTCTTATAGGAATATATGCAACTAGTTATTAAAATAATGGAAACAGCTTGGATTTATAAAGAATCCCATATTACCATATTGTAGGACCACCTTTGGCATTATAATGCTGCTTGGATTTGCCCAGGAATTGATTCATGCATGCGCTGAATAATTTTTATATTGTTATACCATTCTTCATTGAGATAGTGGAGAAAATCTGAGAGATTCCGGTGGACAATATCGATTCTGTATTGAATGCTCTGAATAGACCATAACGGCTCAATTATATTAAGGTCAGGTGACTGCTGCGTAAAATGTTTTACTTCATTGCATGTCCATAAAATCATGATTGGACAGTCTCGGTTCATGGATAGGTGCATTATCAACTTAGAAAATTCCATCTCCTGCAGGAAACAAATTTTGTATCATAGGGTGGACCTGAACAGCTAAAATTCCTTCATATTTCTTCCCAGTACTTCTTCCTTTCAGTTTTACGAATAGTCCAGCAAGAAACCACTTCACGGCTGCTCATATCATCACAGATTCACCTCTATGCTTGACAGGAGGTAACAATCATGATCATATGGAAAGCATTAAAAACTTGCTCCCGCGCTCTCTAATAAAGAAAAATGAAAGACAATTTGTCAGACCCTACTACTTCCTTCCACACAATGTGACAGACAACATTGCAGATGGTATGTGGCATTAACATATATGACAAAGCTTAGCAATTGCTGCTCTGCCATAAATGTTCTGTTTAAGAAGTTGCCTTTTAACTTATCATCCGCAATGGAGAATCCAGATGCTGACTGAAGTGTGCAGTCACTTTTGTTACCATTTTAGATGTTACGGCCCCCTTTAATACTGCAGTCTTTTTCAATGAGTTTTTCTTTCCATCCACTATTTTACTTTGAGGAGTTTGTCTTGTCATGTTGTACGTATGCTGTTATGAATTCAAATTCCATGCCTGTATTGTATTCAAGCTAACGTTCGCGATGAATACTTTTCAAATTTCACTGTAAAGGAATGCACTAAAGGCATGCGAACCATAAAAAGTGTAAAATTTCATCACTTAGTCACTTTTAAATGTCATCCACTCACTCTCATTTTAAATCATTTAAATTGAATATCTACATATTTCTCGTGAAAGCGCCAATTGACAAATTATCTACTTTTTTCTCTTGTTTTTTACCTATGAAAATGTTTGCGATTAACTTAATCAAATTTTTTAATGATGAAGATTAATTCAACATAAATCTTTACAAATGTTACAAAAATAATTATTATATTTTATTAAATTATGTTGGTGATTATAAAACTCATTATTTTATTAAAAATTAAGATTTTTATTAAAATTTAAAAAATGTGTTTATTAATTTTATGAAATTATGTAGATCGAGCATATCTAGGATTCAAAAGAAAAATTATTTTGACAAACATTGTAACATTAGGAAAATCTGTGACAGGTTACAATTTGTTTTAATACTAAATATGGTTATTTTTATAAAAGTGAAGTAATCTAAAATTAAAAAAAAAGCTTATATTTTTTTTATATTTAACTTTTAAATTAATTATGATATCATGCACAGCAGAACATTTAAATATATTTTAATTAATATTGTTGAAAATTTTTTTCTTGTATTTAATATTCACTGCTGGTGATCGTAAATGCAAAAGCCTGAAGGAAGCGTGCAAGTAACATGAAATTTACAACATGTATTAGCAGAGGTGAGATATGCAAATGATTAGAAATTCAGCGCAGACGTACATCACGCGCGCCTATGGCGCCACTTTAAAGCGCTATTTAAGACTTGGAGATTTCGATGATTTCAAATTCGTCAATTGTGTTTTTCTAGTGATTTTTCTTGTGAGTTTTTTTCCAAAAAAAAAAATGTTCAATTATGCCTCGTAGAAAATAGCGATCATTTTTTGATCAAGTATCCGAGTTCGACAAAGGAAGGATAGTGGCCTATCGAGATTGTAAATTATCTTTCATGAACATCGGTAGTCGTGTTTGACGAAACCAAACAGCTTTAATGGTTATATCTGATCGTTGGATGCAGGAGGATGCAACAGACAAACGTGTTCGATCGCATTCACCTCAGTGCACCATTTCACGTGGTGACAGAAAATCTGTGCGCATGGCAGTGACTCATTGCTCAGACACATCACAAACCATAGTACAGCACATTCAGTCTGTAACGTATCATCTAGTGTCTGCGTGAACCATTCGACGCCGTTTACAGCAGAGTGGTCTAACCGCAAGCTTCCATTGCTTCATCTACTCTTGACGCAGTACCACAGACGTCACCGCCGCCGATGGTGCAATGGAAAAAGGACGTGAACGACAGAATGGAATGAAATTAACTGACTAGTCACGCTTCTGTCTGCAACTCCACGAAGGTAGTATTAGAGTCTGGAAACACTGGCGAGGGGATGCTGAAAAGCTGCATTATGCACTGCCACACTGGTCTTGCACCAGGTATGATATGGGGTGGTATTGGATATCACTTTCGGACTCCTTTAGTTTGCACTGTCCATTACGAGTGCTTTAAGCAGAAAGCGCTACATCTCCAAGGTGTTGAAGCCAGTTGTCCTTCCCTACCCCCAGCGATATCTCACAGCCATATTTACAGGATAATGCGCTACCACATGTGGTATGCATTGTCCAAGGATTTTTCATCAGTCACTAGATTGAATTGCTTCCCTGACCGGCTTGTTCTCAGGATCTTTCGCCGATCGAAAACATGTGGTCCATAGTTTCTCAACGATTGACCCAGATTACACCTCCAGCTGCCACACAAGATCAACTTTGGTAATGTGTAAAAGCTGCTTGTTCTGCTGTATCCCAAGAACACATGTAAAGTCTTTTTAAATCAATGCCGAGGCTTGTGGCAGCAGTGATCTCCAGCAATGATGGCTACTCTGACTACTGATTTTGATAGGAACCACGCTTCACAAAAATCTATAAATTTAATCATTTAATACTTGCCCAACATGTTTCTACAATATATATATGTGTGTGTGTATGTTTAAAGAAATTAAGTGAAAATTGTACGTTTGGAATTATTGTACATTTTTAAAAATCAGCAATAACAGCAGTTATACGCCTGGGCATTGAGTCACACAGAGATTGGATTGCATGTACAGGTACAGATACCCATGCAGCTTCAACACGATGCCACATTTCATCAACCGCAGTGACTGGCGTTTGGTGACGAGCCAGTCGCTCGGCAACCATTGACCAGACGTTTTCTATTGGTGAAAGATCTGGAGAACGTGCTGGCCAGGGCAACAGCCGAACATGTTCCGTATCAAAGAAGGTCCGTACAATACCGGCAACATGCAGTCGGGCATTATCCTGCTGAAATGTAGGGTTTCGCAGGGCTCGAATAAAGGGTAGAGCCACGGGTCGTAACACACCAGAAATGTAACGTGCACTGTTCAAAGCACCGTCAATGCGAACAAGAGGTGACTGAGGCGTGTATCTAATGGCACCCCATACCATCACGCCAGGTGATGGGCCAGTATGACGATGACGAATGCACGCTGCCCGTGTGCGTTCACCACGATGCCGCCAAACACGGATGCGACCATTATAGTGCTGTACACAGAACTTGGATTCATCTGAAAAGATGACGTCTCGCCATTCGTGCGTCCAGGTTCGTCATTGATCACATCATTGAAGGCGCTCTTGTCTATGACGCAGCATCAAGGGAAGCCGCATCTATGGTCTCAGAGCTGAGGGTCCATGCTGCTGCAAACGTCGTCGAACTGTTCGTGCAGACACTTGTTGTTTTTCAAACGACCCCGTTTCTTGACTCACGGCTCGTGACGTGGTTGCACGATCCATTACGGCCATGCGGATAATATGCCTGTCTTCTCGGCTGCTAGTGATAGGTGGCCGTTGAGATCCCGCATTGCGTTCCGTATTACCGTCCTGAACCCATCGATTCCATATTCTGCTAACAGTCATTGGATCTCGACAGACGTGAGCAGCAATACAGCGATAAGATAAACCGCAATCCCGGTACGCTACAATTCGACCTTTATCAAAGTTAGAAACGTGCTGGTACGCATTTCTCCTTCTTACACGATGCACCACAACAACTTTTCACCAGGTAACAACGTTCAAATGCAATTTGTGTATGAGGAACCGGCTGAACAATTTTCTCATTTAAACACAATGTAGGTGTCGCTACTGGCGCCTGCTTTGTCTGAATGCGCTGAAAAGCTAATCATTTGCATATCACAGCACCTTCTACCTTTCGTATAAATTTCACGTCTGTAGCATGTCGCCTTCTTGGTGTAGCAATTTTAATGGCCAGTAGTGTATATTTATTATTTACCGAAAATTTATTAATTGCAGTAATGTCTATACCTTCCCTTGCGTTCATATGTTCAGTCAAAATGCTTTTGTCATATCTTAATTCTTCTTTTGAAAATGAACATGGAAAATATCTTGCATTTAAAGAGATGTGCTTAGAGTTTTCCCTTTAAGTTACGAATATTACATTTCTTTATGTGTATTTTTGATTTAATTTTGTGCATATATTTTTAAACATTTTGCAGCAAGTTTAGAAGTTAGAATGTTTTTCTATAGATTATTGATCAAAAATATTTTAATTAATTTTATAATTATATGTAATGTAAATAAACTAAATGTATATTTTTTAGTAGATTAAAAAATCATATATTGTAAATTTCACTGATACCAATGAAATTGAAGTTGTGCGATTGACATGGATGAGAGAAAATGGTTGACTCGGAACTCCACTTAAAGGTATTGGTGTACAAAAAAGGTCAAGAAGTTACATAAACCATAGAATGAATGAATTTACCATGAAACTAGAATCCTTGGTAAATATGGTAAACAAATATTTTTTTGTCTTTCATCAAAAAATAATTTTTATTTGTGAAAGCTGCATTGGTTTTATGATGTATTTTTTAGTATTTCACTATATTCTCATTTTAGGTGATAGTTACTACTATAAGTTTTCTTTAGAGTAATTATTATAATGTTATCCAAATTAAAAAAACAATATTCTTTTTAACTAAGTTAATAATTTAATAAATATTACCTAAGAATCAACTAAATGATTTAATTATAAAGCATTAATATATTTTTTACTAAGTATACTTTATAAAATAATTTAGTTAGTCATCATATTTTTATTCATTCATTTAGAAGAGAATTTATTTTTAAGTACAAATTTATATAAAATTTACAATTTCATTATTGGTTAAAGTATTTGTAAACTTTAATCATAGTTGTAAGTACAGCTTATTTTGTACCACTTATTTTCTCTCTCTCTCCCAATTTTCTCTCTTTAAATTTAAATAAAAGCCTTTAAGTATTTTCTCCGATCTCTTGTCGTCTCTACTGATGGAAACAGATTAGACTCGGGAAAAACGTACAGTGGTGTTCTTATGAAAACAAGTACACACAGGAGAACATTAATATTGTTTCAGAAATCCAAATCACAGTTAAATTTTTCACCCTGAGGTTATTGTTAATAGCGAAGCGTTAGATCTCACTGTAGGTTGCTGCGGATGATATTTGGATCCTGATCCTTAGTAAACACTCCATTCAGTACCTGAAAAACTGGCCTAATATTTTAGCTAAATTGGAGAAGGATATTACTCAAAAATTGGTTGCTTTGACACAAGGTAACACCGTGTGTTTTCAGGGGATTTCCTAGCCTGTCGGTATTCACAGAAACGAAGTTGCTGACCAGCTTACTAGTGAGACAGCTAACTCCCTTCTGCCTCTTCCACCGAGTTGAGTATTTCTTAGGTCCACTTCCTATTTTTTCCAATAAAAACTCCACTTGAAGGACTCCTTTTGATCATGTCTGGTATGCTGTTGGGTCCTCTGGATTGTCCTTGCAGTGCGCCTGCCCAAGACATACGCAAATTACTCTAACTAGACTTAGTTCTGCTGATATAAAAAGTCTCATGTTCAGTGGAAATAAATGGACGTGTACCTTGCTCCAGTTCTGCCGTCGCTTCTCCCCTTCTCATATCTTAAACTGTGTTGGTTCCTGTGTGAGGTAGCTATTGAACAGGGGGATGTTGTTTCTGATCTAATTGAGCGACATGAAATTTTGGACTTGGTTTAGTTCATCTAAGCCAAGGGAGAAAAGCAACATATATATATATATATATATATATATATATATATATATATATATATGTAATGAGGGAGTATAGCGATTAAGTAGAAATCAAAACAGAATAATTTAATATTTAGCTTACTGAATTTAATTAATAGAGACAAGTAGAAAAAAATTATTTACAGATTAAAGTTAAATGTGAAATTAACAAAATTGAGAAAATAACACTTAGACATCTTTAATAATCATCTTCTATCAACGCGTTTGTCGTTTTTTTTTTCCAATCTCCTTCTTGCTCAAACGGCGAGGTCCCGCTTGGCCAAAGCTTAGCGCACTGTTACCATCCGACTTATTGATAAAAAAGAGTTAGGAGAAAACACCGGTTCTGGATATAGATCTCCTCTACACCGTTTCCGATCACACTCGGGCATCCTGATGGCTTTGGAACTTTAAAGCTTGCACAAAGAAAGCAATATATATATATATATATATATATATATATATATATATATATATATATATATATATATATAGAAAAAATTAAGAAAAGAAAAAAATTATTCTCAGGCGCCGTCTCTAATAGCCTATTTCTTGTTGCCCTTCGTCTTCTTTATTGGCAAGTTTCATCTTTCTTTTGCGTCATCTTGATTATGAAAACTTTCTAAAAAAGAAAAGAAACAATTAAAATATTAAAAAAAATTTTTGGTAAGAGCATCTGCTTATCATAAGTCCGTTTTCCAGAAAAAGGGTGTTAAACTGAGACTAAAATTGTCGTTGTCTATTTAGTTCCAGGGCTTCATATTTTCAGAGGCAGTGATGTGTTATTCGGACCTTAATGATTTCCGACTTGCACAACTTCATAACGATCTCGTTCTTTAACTGAATTTATTTTGTACGGGCCGAAAAATTTTGGACGAGGCTTTAATCCTGTACCGAACTGGGTTCTTTATATTGCAACTAAATCTCCGACTTTATATGTTCTAGGTGACTTCCGTTTTCGATTGAATTGGCGTTGGTTTTGTTGTTGTAGTTTCAGGATATTCTTTTTAGCTTCTTCTCGAAGTTCATCTTTGTTTTTTATCGTGCTTCCTTGGTACCCTTCCCCGAGTAGTTTCTTTATTCGATAATCCTCTTTATTTTTCATTTTCACTCCAATCATGAGTTCGAAGGGAGAATATTTTGTACTGGTAGTTGTAACACTGTTCAGAATTCGTTGGATGTCTGGGACATATTTAAACCATTTTGTAAGATCATCTGCTGAAAGCTTGGCAAGGATAGGAATAATGATTCCATGGATGCGTTCTACTTGTCCATTACCTCGTGCAAGACCAGTAGTTATAGTTACATGCTCAATTCCTTGCTCGGAACAATAATCGGAAAAATCTTTAGAAGTAAATGCTGAACTTTTGTCAGAAATTATTCTAGATGGATTCCCAAAAGTTGTTTGAAGAATTTTCAATTTTTCTATTGCATCATTTGCTGTTGTTGTTTTACGGGATAAAACCATGTAAACTTTGTGAATGCATCAACTACAGAAAATATGGATTGTTACTTTTTATTTGAAGAGGGAAGTATACCAAGAAAGTCTATGTGAAAAGTGTCTAAAGGAACGTTACCTTTAGGTATTGGGTGAAGATAACCTTCAGCTTTTCCTCGTTTCTTATTATATAAAATACAGTGTACACAATAAGCTATTATATTTTCAATTTTAGGTTGCAGATTAGAAATATAAAAATTACGTTGTAAAATTGACTGTGTTTATGCAGGAGAAAAGTGTCCATTATTAATGAGCGTGTTTAATAATATCTGTTTCCATAGCTTGGGGAGCAACTAAAAGCTCGTTGCCTTTTTTATATTTGTACAGGATGTTATTTTTGACAATGTAGTCATTCCTATAATTTGTTTGGCATAAAGTTTTAAATGTTTGAATGTTATCACCTGCAGATTGGGCTCGTTCAATTTTTAATGTCATTTCTGCTTGAGGTGTAATAAAATATACTGTTTTACGACTGAGGGCATCAACATGAGGCATTTGCTTATCATATCTATGAATTATTTCGTAATCAAAATCTTCAAGGATCATTACTCATGTGGCAATTTTTGTAGTTAAATCTTTCTTTTCTATAGTCTGTTTAAGCACAGCACAGTCTGTAACAATTTTAAATTTATTACCTAGTAAGTAAATACGGAATTTTTTCACAGCTTCTATAGCAAGCACTTGTTCGTCTTCTTGGATTGCTGAGATGTCTTTTGGCTCATATAGTAAATGGGGTGAAATTTTTCATCACTTCCTTTTTGAAGTAGCACAGCTCCGAAACCTTATGAGCTGGCGTCAGTATGCAATTCTAACTGTGAACTTGGTCGATAGATGTGTAAGACTGGTTTTTGAGACAGAATGTTTTTCAATTCTTGGTATGCATTTATTTGTTCGGTATCAAATTTAAACTCTTGGTTGTTGCGATGGTGGTCACTTAAGGGTTTAGCAATGCGTGAATAATTAGGAATGAATTTTCGAAAATATCCAGTTAATCCTAGGAAACTCTGGATCTGTTTTAAATTATTAGGTATAGGGAAATTTAGAACTGTAAAAGATTTCAATGGAGAAGGTTGAATAGTTCCATTCTGAATAACGTAGTCAAGAAATACAATTTTGCGTTGAAGGAAACTGCATTTATCAAAATTAAGCTCCAAACCATACTCTGAAGCAACTTTAAGAACTCGATCTAATTTTTAATACCTTCGGCTTCATCTCGAGATGGTATTATAACAACATCTAGGTATACTATTATTGTGCTATCTTTCAATAATTCACGAAATACATTATTAATAAATCTTTAGAAATCAGGACTGTTACACAATCCAAAAGGCATTTTGAGAAGTTCAAACTGTCCGTCATGCGTAACAAAAGCAGTGTATTTGTTACTAACAGGATCTGCGGGAACATGAAAAAAGCCGTTTTTTTTTAAATCTAATGTTGTAAAAACTTGAGATTGTCTTAAACGATCAAGTACATCTTCAATAGGGGGCAGGGGGAATCTATCCCGAATTATTTTTTTGTTTAATTGTCTATAATCGATACATAATCTATGTTTACCATTTTTCTTTTTGCACAAAACCACTGGAGCTGCATAATCGGAAATAGTTTCTTTAATAATACCATCTTTTAACCATCGTTGTTTGTTCGTGGATGACTTTTTGTTCTGCATAGGGTAATCGGAGTGGACTCTGATTTACCGATATAATCACAAAGAATTAGGTTCATTGAAACATCTGAAGTCCTTGTTTTGTTTGGCTTATAGTTGTTAATTATTTTCTTAATTTGTTCTCGATTTTGTTGAGTCGATAGTTGAGTTTTTAATATGTGAAAGTTCGATTGTGTCCGTCTCATCGAAAACATTAATTATATTAACAAGACAGTTTTGATTATTATTTACCAAATGAATACTATTTTTACCCATGTGAAATTCACCTTGGTTGATGCAATCTGTTCCAATAATTGCATTTACAGAAATAGAATCATTTGGAATTTCGTGAATCTTTATAGAAAATGAGGAACTCTCTATTTGAATTAAATCTGTAAAATATCCCATTGATTTAATTTTAATATTTCCTATTCCATTAAAAACAACAGGGGAAGAATTAAGATGAGAACCAATTTGTTTATATATTGAATATTTTATCCCAGAAGCTTCACTGTATCTAATAGTGCATATATTTTGATTTTGCATAAAGTAATTGGAATGTACATGGGTTTTATTTGAGGTGATACATCATAATTTGTCTGAATATTCTGAACAGAATTTTTGGGTACTTTTGTGGTAGTTAACTGAGTATTAGGACAGTCCATGGCCTTATGACCAAAATTATTACACTGGAAACATTTAAATCCTTTCTCTTTATGTAAACACTGTGAAGAATTATGACCCTTTTTGCCACAATTAAAACAAATTATTGGAGATACATTCGACATATCTTGATTATTATGAGTAACTTTAATATTGCCTTTACTTAAATCACGGTTGCTGTGATTGTAATTTTTTTCGATTATAAAATTTAGTGGAAACATAAAAAATATCTGTTTTTTAGAAATGTAAATTTTTTCATCAATTTTTAATTTTTCTTTGAAATCAGAAATATTTTTAGTACCATATAACCAAATTTTGTAACTTGAGTAACCAGGTATACCATTTATTATGTATTCAATTAAAGATGCTTCATCTATTGTACCTCGAGAAACAATTTCGCGCATGCATACAAAATATTCAAAAAGAGATTCACCTTTTCGTAAAGTACGTTCTTGAAGCGTAGTGTGAATTTGTTTATTGTTAACTTTCGATTTAAATTCTAACAATAGAGTTTCTTTTAAAATTTTCCATGTAAACATACCATGTATATTCTGAACAAGAGTTTTTGCAGTACCAATTAAAGATTTTTCTGCAAAAATTATTTTTTGTTGATCCCTTGTAATATTAAATAAACAAAAGTTATCTTCTAAATCTTGTATATTATGTTCGACTGAATAATTGTCTGTTCCATTACAGAAGCGTAAAGTGTCAGTTAAATCTTTCATAGAAAATGATCCGCCAAAACTAATGTTGTGTGAAAGGAAGTTAGTATTTTGCACCTGACGTGGTGGAGAAAAAGGATTAGCAGACTGCCTTTGTGAGTCATCTTCGGCTCCGAATCCAGAAAAAGTATTGTCTATGACTGCTGTCTGGTCGTTGTTTACTGTTTCGTTTTGAGAACCACTGACACTGCGATTCTGTGAAGAAGAATTCTTAATTAAACTCACTGGATTTCTAAGTGTATTATTAAAAGTTTCTTCTAGTTCTGTTTTACTTTCGGAATCGGATTCAACATTTCGAAACAAATCGAAATTTGTTAAATGTTCAAAAATCAAATCACAATTATCTTTAGAATTAGATGTAAATTCAATATGATACACATTACACATAGAAATAAAATCATTATCACTGAATAAAGATATGTCTTTTGTTTTGGCTTCTTCAATAAGATAGTCAGAATCAAAACCAGTAAAGTTTCGTAAATTATTTCGATTTTTTCACCCTTCATCTGTACCAAATATTAATTTATGTATATTTTTAATGTTCTTAGTACTACTGTTTGATATTGAGATAGCAATTTCCTTAAAACATTTAAGGAAGCCATATTTCTTATAGTCTATAAATAAGTTTAAAGCTGACTCACCGTTTTGAAGGCGCCAATCATCGGCATTCGTAGTCTTGGTTGCTTAGGAAGGCCTTAGAGTTCCTAGGCTGTCTATGGTATAATGTTTGAGGTAAAAGAAATTCTCGTAATCGGCCGGGCTCCCATGTAATGAGGGAGTATAGTGATTAAGTAGAAATCAAAACAGAATAATTTAATATTTAGCTTACTGAATTCAATTAATAGTGACAAATAGAAAAAAATTATTTACAGAATAAAGTTAAATGTGAAATTAGCAAAATTGAGAAAATAACAATTAGACATCTTTAATAATCGTCTTCTATCAAAGTGTTCGTCTTTTTTCTCCCATCTCCTTCTCGCTACAGCGAGGTCCCGCTTGGCCAAACCTTAGCGCGCTGTTACGTCATGTTCTATCCGACTTCTTATTGGTGGAAGAGTTAGGAGAAAACACCGGCACTGGATATAGCTCTCCTCTACACCGTTTCCGATCTCTCTCTCTCTCTCTTACACACACACACAGTGATTATAAAAAATATATCGACACATGGGCTCCTAACTATTTTACAATTCACAGAAAGAGAATGAAATTTTGTTATAAGGTTTCTGAGGTATGCAATCAAGAAAGATTTGGAAAACAACAGTGTCCTCTAACACTTATTGTGAGAAAATTTCGAATATATGAAATGGTAACAACAAGTTTTTTTTTAATTTTTTTTTATTGGAAAGTGATTTCCATTTTGAAAAACCCAAAATAGCGTTCGAATGGCAATTATAGAATTAAAATCACTGGTGATAGATAGGTTTAAAGTGAGGACAACCAATAAGTACAGAGAAGTAGCATAAAATAAAGCATTTTATTTTGTTTCATAAATTCTCGTAATGACCTCCTTCACACAAGATGAGACTCTGCATGAGGTAGATGGTGGATAGCACAGCAGAGCACTTACTATGACAATAGGAATCTCTTGAATCGCAGTTCTGATGGCATCTTTCAAATAAGCTGCAGTTTGCGGACACAACTGATAACCTTTCAGATATCCTCACAGCCAGAAATCCATTATTGTCAGATCAGGAGACCTTGGTGGCCACAAAAACAGAAAATGACGTTAGATGTTACCAAACTGTTGGCGTAATACACGTTTGACTGAAGACCTTACATTTGAAGAAGCACCTCATTGCAACCACACAGCTTCAGATAGAGTATTCCCTCTTTGAAATGTGCGGGAATAGCGTAATGAGTTAACATGTTCAGATAGCGAGCCTTCGTTACTTGTATACGTTTGCAGATCGCCAGCAGTAACCTCTTCGAAAAAGTAAGGGCTGAGGATGAACGTTCTTATTATACCACACCACACAGTCACTATTTCGTCAAGTAATGGATGTGCATGCACATCATGAGGATTATTCTTTACCCAATGCACACAACTTTTCGAATTCAAGTTACCAGAAATGCACCATAGAATCAGATGTCCACAGAATGCATAAAGGCCAGCAGATATCTTCATCGTACCGGATAAGGAACCGATTCACAAAATCAAGCCGTAATTGATATTCTCATGCTTCCAACATCTGGACATGATGGAATTGATACGGAAACATGTTTAGAACAGAGCATAGAATATTGCATACAGTGCGGCAGATTCAGAACACGTGAAACACCACGTGCATTTGCAGGACGAACTGCACTTACCGTCTGATGAACATCTGCAACTGCTTCCTCAAGAACGGAAGGTCGTCCAGACCGAAGTCAATCACATGTGCAACCAGTTTCTTCAAATTTATGAATCAATTCCCGAACAGTTTTGACAGAGCACGGGTCTCACCGTAATCCATGGTTTCTGCAATAAGCACTCAGTGTCTCTGCGGTATTTTGCATATTCAGGTAATAAACATTTACGATATCCCCACATTATTTCCCTGAAAGTGGCATCTTATTCGGAATGGCAGAAAACAACATACGCGGATTGCCTTTCGCAGTGCGTTTTCTTTTTCCCAGTGAGACAACATCAATCATAAATGTGTCTTACGTAGAACTCGAAATTTGCGTTTCTTAGCTTCTTCTTCTCTAATTTTGTGGAGGACTAATCAGGCTGGGATCTCAACCCTAAAAAACGGTGTGCTGTAAATAAAACGAACATTAATACTCTGGTGTACGGCAAAGATTTTGCCCAGCTTCGGGTTTTCTCGCGTTATAGGTGCCAATCCAACGTTATTTAGTGTTTTTCAGTATGAAGATCGCATCAAATACAAAAACTGAGTATTGCCATTTGAAAAATTTCCAAAATTTCTCTGTAACTGTCACTGTTTGAGTGACACTGTTGTTTACCATATCATTTTTGAGCGCATACTTCAAATTACCTTATGGCAAAATTTCATTCAGTGTCTGTGAATGGTATGATAGTAAGGGGCCCAAATGTCGGGTTAATTTCTTATAATCACCATGTATGTATATATGTATGTATATATATATATATATATATATATATATATATATATATATATATATATATATATATATATATATATATATATATATATATATATATATACATCGGCTCACAGCAATATAAGAACATGTGACTGTAAATGAATATTACTTTAATTACTTTCACAAAAAATTCTTTTTATTTTAAAATATAAGATAATTTTTTCAATACTATTAAGCAAAGTGTTTTAAAATGTAGAATATGTTCTTTTGTGCAGTTTCTAAATTAATTTTAAATATCATTAAAATATAAGAAATATAAAATTTTGAATTTGTTTATTTTTCATAAAAATATTTTGCCATTAATTTAAACTAAAGCCAGTTACAGAGTTCTATAATGTTTCACAAAACATATGGCTTATTTCATTAGGAAGAAAGCTTTTTTCATTTATCAAAATAACACTTCTATTTTTTTGAATCCTACAGATATCTTCAATCTACATAGTTTCATAAAATTAATAAGTTATCTAAAGTTTAATAAAAAATATTTAATTTTTAATAAAAACTCTAATAAAAAGTAATATTTAAAAATTATTTCAATGATCAATGTAATGACTTATCGTGAATTAATCTTCATCATAAAAAAATTTGGTAAAGTTAATCTGGAGCATAATTTCCAAGCGTTTTTTTTTCTTTCTTTTGTCACTTACATCTTAAGTCATCATTTTCTGCACACGATGGCTAATTAGGATGGATTCCGAACAACTAAAATCACATAAGGTTTTTAGTAGATTCGGAACTACTACAAACAAGAAAGCCCATGGCGGGATTCGCATCCACGAACTGTTGAATTGAAGGAAAGAGCTACTCGTCTACCAGCTTATTTCAAAGGGCGAAAAATACTGAGGAAAAATAAATAATTTGCTTTGTCGCCGATGCCTTGCTAGATATTTCTAAGGATAGCAGTAAATAAGACAATTTCGCCGGCGAGGTGAGCGCGGCAAATGTCAAAGTCAGTTGGTAAAACGTCGGTGAAAAGTGAGAGATGAATTGACGTCAGAGAAAGTCACAAAAGGGCGTTTCGAGCGACAATTCAACAAAGTTAGAAATATCTGGCAAAGCTTCGGTGATCATGCAAATTATTTAACTTTTTTCTCTTGTTTTTTGTCATTTTAAAATATTGTTTGCTCTATTAACTGTATCAATTTTTTTCTTATAGTGAAGAGGAGTTCATTATAAATTTTTAAAAAGGTAATTGTAATAATTTTTTAATATTTATAATATTTTTATTAATTTTTATAAAGTTCATTTTTGAAATTATGCATATGGAAGGTGTCTATGGATCTCAAATGATGGAAATTATTTTGACAAATAAAAAAAAAATACCCAAGAAATAAAGCATGAGAAATATTTGAGAAATATATGACAGATTATAATTTAAATTATAACAATTGTATTGATTCTAAATACGGTATTTTTATACAATTGAAATTGAAATTCAATATTTTACTTTTATTATATTTAAATATCTTTAAATTAATTTAGTTAAAATGCTAATCCGAACATTTTCTGTATTTAAATACACTTTATTTAATATTATTTTTTAAAAAGTTGATTCTTGCACTGATTTTTTTTAAAATATGTATAAATGAAATTTTACAATTACATGTTGTACATTGCTGAGATTGCTTAAGTGTTTTTAATAACATAATTTGAATCTTATATTTTAGAATTAAAATAAAGTTTTTTCTAGAGGCAATTAAATTAATATTTATTCACAATTCATGTTTATAATGGTGAGCCAAATTAAGTTTGAATATATTTATACAATATAACGTAAGCATTCTTTTTATTGAGGGTTAAAGTTTTAAAGAGCATTTATTAAAATCAATGGATAATAAATAAAGGCGAGCTAACGTACGACTTTTTGCATTGTTACAAACACTCTGTAGTTACCATGACATTTCGTAGAAAGTAAGTTGTTATGTGCTTACCTTTATTCTCTCAAATTTTTACTTTACTTTTTATAAAAATAAATATTACTCTTTTATGTTTACTGAAAAAAAAGCTTGGAATTATTTGAGTAAAGTTGCTAAATAGCTTATACAATGACACTTAAAAAAATTAAAAATCGATGGGATCTAATAACATGGGCGAATGTATAAATTTGCTATAAAAATATAAATCACATCTTTTATATCTATTAACATTTGTTGTTAGTGTAGTGTTCAATGTTGAAGTTAAGACTTTAATTTTTAGAAAAATATATTTATTATATCTATCTGTAATATCACATAGCCGGTTACGTACCAAGTGGCTGGGTTGTTCAAACTCCTCTCCTCAACTCGTATATATGTTTTTTTCAAGCTAGCTCTTTCTTCCTCCAAAAGGAAAAGGAGTCCATAGTATATTTTCTGGCAGAACGGGACTCTGGTCCATGTAAAGTGGTAGAGGTGTGCAATGTGCCGTTCACCTCTTCTGGAAAAACAATTTGTTCACACTTAACACTTAATTTTTCCTAAATGGAAATTATGAATAATGATTAAGTTAATGAAAACATTTTTTGGATAGATAGTACTCCCATTTTGTAATCTGCATGATAAAATTTTAATTACACTCATAATTTGGCCTAGAATATTGAATAATTTACTAGTTACATTCATATGTCAGTTTTACGTTTAAATAATAAAAGCAATTGAATTCTTCACACATTACACAAAATATGTGTACAATGCAGTTCTAGGATATAAGGAAAGTGGATGCAAGCAATGTCGAGGCACCATCTGTTGGGCGCCATCCAGTTAGCATTTTAGGTCGGGGGAGAAAATTGATTGAATATACGAAGCGGTGAGATGGAGTAGGGGTTTCCATTTGTCGGAAAGTCCGAGAGATGGCACCACTGAGTGAATCACATTATTGCTTAATAAATCAAAAATTCATAATAATTAATAATCTGTTGACAGATTTAGGCAAGGCATAGACCTACGCAAATTAATGATTTTTTAAGGAATATAATTGTGTGTCGATCGTTTGGATTTCAGCATTTTGTAAGTTGTACATCTTGCGGTAAAATCTGTGAACAATATATTTGATATAATGAGTTAGAGGAAGAATATACCTAGTTTTTTTCTAATAAGGGCATTTCTGAACTATGGTTCAGATTGGAAAATGAGTCTAAGAATTATGTTTTGTTGTTTTTCAATTATATTGATATTGGTGACGTATGCTCCACCCAAGACTGATACTGCTTAAATTAATATAGATCGTAGATATGATTTACAAATTAGCAATTTATATCCAAGAGAAATCTGAAAGTTGCGAGCAAGGTGGGGGTATATAGTGAACTTGGCACTCACAAATTTGTTTTTCAAATCGGTTATATATGGTTTCCACGTTAATCTCTTGACAATTTTGACATTTAGGTAATTAACCATAGTTTTTCATGGTATGGTGGTTATAGCAATCTGAACAGGGGGCAGCTTTTTCATTTCCTAGTAAATAACACTGCATTCGACTTTGTAGCATTAATTTTGACTTTCCAACAATCTAACCAGTCTTCAATTTCCATGATGTGTTCTGCGAGACTATCGTAAATGATTTGATGGTCTACGTTTCTGGCCAGAATAGCGGTATTGTCTGCGAAGAGGTAGCTCATCATTTTTGGGTTCAGGTGGATACCATATATGTAAATATTAAATAAGAATGGGTTCACAGAAGGTATGCATCCAGATACGGGATTCAGAAGGTACGCATGCACAAATGGGTTTCCCCATTGAGTAGTCATTGTCCATATTCATCATAAGGCTTTTATTGCTAATGTAGTTATTTATTGATGGGATTAGGTAGGGAGGAAAATTGTGGTGAATGAACTAATAACTAAGACCTTCGTTCCAAACTCTGTCAAAAGCTTTCCCGACGTCTAAGAAAATGCCTTCAGTGGATTTTTTATTAGCTATGTTAACTGCATTTTTTTCAACATCTCTAAGCCTTTGGAGGGTTGTGGATAACTTTTTCTAAAGCCTAATTGTTGCGGGATAATAATTGTATTATCTACTTTAAACTCAACTAGTTTTTGTAGAATAAATTCCGCTATTTTGGCCAAAGTGGGGAGTACGGAAATTAGGATGTAGCTCGTAGAAATTTTTGGGTTTTTACCCTGTTTTTAATTGATTCGACAATCGCTTTTTCCATCATGGTGGAAAGTGACCATGTCTAAGAATGCCATTGACTACAGTGGTTAATAAAATAATGGCAATGATAAGAAAATGTTTTAGGGCTTATTAAAGGTGCTGTCCATCCCGGGGCTCTGTTTGTAGCTTAAATTCATAATGATCCCTTCCACTTCAGATGCTGGGATTCAGGTAAAATCCTGTGTGTATAAGTTTAGTTGGTTGTGAGATGGATAATTTCTATGTTTGTGATTTCAGAATCATTTTCCGCACTTCCCATGTTATTGAGCTGAAATTAAAGCTCGAAAGCTTTTGCTAAAGTCTCGGCTTTGTCAACATTAAAAAAAGGTATAGCGGTACCATCTGTTAGTGCCAGGATTCATTTTTCTTATTTTTTAATTTCTTTGTATTTTTTAATTGTTGTTGTTTTGTATTTACAAAATGAGCCATCATCTACAATTGAATTTTTCAGGTAATTATCCCATAAGTTGTGGTTGCGCTGTGCTGTTTCTTTTTAAATTGTTTTTTAAGGAAGTTAATTTGAGTTATTTATTATTTGGGGGATTTGGTGCTGATTATTGAATATTCTTAGCATATTTCTTTTTTATGAGTTCAATTATGGCATCGGGCTGGCAGGTTGGATTGGGAAAGGATTTTGGTTGATTTGCTGCTGTTTAGAGCTGATGTGATTGTGTTGAAAATAATGTTAACCTTGTGATCAATATCGTTTTAAATGTTTCCTGGTTTGAGGGAATTAAGTGAGATGTTATTGTTTGCTGCCTTTCTAAATTTTTACCACTTGATAATTAATTTGGTGCATGATTCATTGACTCCGGTTGGTGACCAGGTATTGGTTGGACAGGAGTTCTTCAAAAATAATCATATTCGCTGGTGGAGGGGACGCCTCTGGACACTAGTAGATCGATGAAGTTCCCGTAGCTCCACCCTTAATGAGTCGGTTTACGTGGCGTAAGTAGGGTGAATTTCGTGCTGTCAATAAAGGATTTTATTCTGTATCCGTTTGGATTATTGTCTGTGCAGCCCCGATTTTGGTGCTTTGCATTAAAATCACTTGCAAGGATAACCTTGTAGTTAATCGAAATGAGTGTTTGTAAATCAAGTATTAGTAAATTGATACTCTAGGGGGGAGTGCGAACACGGAGATAAAGGCAATGTTCTTATTTTTAGGTAAGTGGAATTTGATTACCGTTGCTTGGGTGAAGTATAGTATAGAGGTGTTAGAATGTAGAAGTGGCTAAATTGTTTTTTTTTTTTTTTCATTGAAATGGCTGTGCCACTCTGTGGTAAGCATAAGTAGTTTAGATAAATTCGGTAATTGAGAACTTTAAAATTAATAATTTTTGCTTTATGTGTTTCCTGAAGTAGTATAATATCCGGGTTTTTATCAGTAAAAAATTGTTTCAACTCAGTCTGTTCATTTGGAGTGTCGTTGGCATTCCAATACATGATTTTTAAATTTTGGAAATTTCTAGTTGTCATTATTTGTTGATTGTTCAACACTTAAGACTTTGAATAATGTATGTAGTTTATTTGTAGGATTTGGGGCCTCTTTTATTAGCGAAACAACTTTTAGTAATGTAGGGAAGTCCTTAAAAATTCGGTTGACTTCATTAATAAGCTTCATAATTGACTGAAGATTTTGAAATTAAATATATATATTTATATATATATATATTCGATATCAAATCTAGTTTGTCTACTTAGGGGTGTGCAACAACCTGTGCGTACTCTAATGTACCTAGGTTGGAGTGCGGTTATTTGAGGGGGAGATTTATTTTTATTTGATGGGTTTTCTATGCAGCCTCCGTATGAAGCAATGTGGTCTTGGTTACAATTGCAGCATTTTGGCTTTTGTGCTTTCTAGCTTTTTGTGGGAGTACTCCCTGGACATGCATTTTTCACTACGTTTGATGAGTTTAGGCTTGAGAAAACAGACGGCCGAATTATAGCCAAAAGCCCTGATAGTTATAGCATTGCATGGACTCTATTTATATATTTTATTGTCCTGACAATTATGTTAAGTAATTCCGTTGTTTAAAAAATCTTGGGGAAATTTCATTTGAGGTGAGGGTTATCATAAGACAATATATAGCCTAGTATTTTTGATGGTTTCGCATAACCGCTACTCTGGCAATCTTAAAGCCTCTTCCCTCAAGTTCAGCTTTAATGAATTCCGGAGAGGTGGGGAGATACTTTTTATTACTATGTTGATAGGCTTTTCTAATCTGCTTTTAATGATCAAGCGTTCAATGTTATGTAGATTAAGCATTTTGTAATATGCCTGTTGCATTCTGGGGATGAGGGGAATACCTTCAGGTATTCACCTTTTAGTTTAGGAGTCAGTTATTTTGTTTATCAAGAGTTGATTTTAGGTAGTTGATAGTTTCATTAAAGTTAGTTTCAAACTTAATAAGGATGGGAGAGGTTTTTCATTAACAATATTTGTCGTTTGGTTGTTTCCAGTGTTTTTGCTCGCATTATTACTGTAGTAAACCCACAGACTTTCGAGTTTCGAAATCAGTGGCGGTGGAATACATCAACTCGCGGAAGGATACAGAAAATGTTTACTAAACAGTCTCCGCTAAAGACTTTTCCGACAGTTTCACCTCCGCAATCGACTGAGAAAGATCGCAAAAACTTTTATGCTCGATAAAAGTGAAACACGTTAATTAAATCTTTTTATGTTAGCATTATTAGTTTTTTAATGTTAGTAATTATTTAATAGTTTGATTACAGGTAGTGTTGGAACCAATTATAAGACTTATTAAATTTTTATATCGAAACACACATTACTGCCACTGGCTAAGTTTTGCTTAATAATATATTTATTAGTAGTCTGGGCTGTTTGTCTAACGCTAGCTTATTTTACGGTTTAGTAAACCCCTCATCCTCCGCGTTAGATATTTTTCCCATTTCAGTACTCATGAGATTATTATTTTCCTTATTCTAGAGTTAGTACTGGGTTCATTGATATTATACTAATTAAAGTTTACGGCACTGCATACTTTAGAACTTAAATCTATATTATTGTTATTTGCATTATTTATATCAGGGTTAGCACACTATGACATACACTTGTATTATTATTGTTGTAAGAACCAATATTTGCAGTATATTAATTTTCATAATATCATTTTCAATACAAACACTGTCTTTGGTCTCAAAGGAGGTATCAACAACTTTTTTCTTAAGAGATTTATTCGAGATTGAATGTTCTAATTTTCCATTTTTAACATTCTGTAATTTTAATTTAACTAAAATTATGTAATTTTAGTAATTTTACCTTTAATATTTTTATCATCTCTCTTAATATTCTGTCTATTTTTAGAATTAATATTAGTAACATTATTATCTAGCATAGAATAATTATGATCTTCAATAGCAGATTTGTTATTTTTAGTAATAGAATTATTATCTTTACCATGCAGATCACAATTAGAAACTAAGCAATAGCCCAACTGGTAGTATTTTCTGCGTAATTACTGGCTGTGAAGGAAGGTTTGTCGGTACATCCCATTATAGTTAATCCAGAAATGGCTTTTGTTGTAGATCAGACCTTCCATTTCAATACTTTCCATCAAACGTTTTTGAATGGAAGCAAGGATTTATAATAGATAACTATTTTTGACAACTTCACGTAAGCAATCACATCTTGAAATATTTTTATGGGAATGTTAGGATATATCGCAAGATATTCATCTAACTTTGGTAAAAAGCATTTTATTGCTCAATGTATCACTGCATATTTTTGTAATAGCACTGGTATCAACACACACTTTATGAGGAGCATTATTATCCTTATACACTTTCATTGATGTATTATTATAACATAATAACATTTGGTGGCCTTAAAAAATACCTTTTGACGCAGGGTAAGAGCGTATGGAGAGTCGATTCACTAGCGGTAGCGGGAACACTGGAACTCAAGTTTAAATTGCTAAATTACACAAAATTGGCTGTTGAACACATTGCACTAATAGTAGCATACACGTCACTAGTAAATGACTGGACAACAGAACACTTGGCCTTGACACAAATATTACTTTCGCAAATAACAGAACCATGTTTAGTACGATCACTAGGAGACGGCATATTTCACGAGAGCAACATACTTAACAGGATGTTCCGCAGATGTAGCTGGATGACAGGAACAGTCAGCGTAATTCATAACGTCTTGTTGACGGACAGGGATAACACCCCCTGTTGCCGGCGGGAGAGACTGGACACTCATTGATTGTCTATCGATGGAGCCGTCTTCAGCGGCCATAGGCAGGGATAAACATTCCGAGAGTCCACGAAGAGAGGGAGAGAAAAACGTTCCTATCCGAACGACGCACCCGTACCTCAGTTATTTCACCCTTTCCAGATTGACTGAGAAGGCGTCTTTTTTTTCGTAGTAACGAAATTGCTCCTTCCATTATTATTTTGTGCCAAAATAATTAAAGAATCCAAATATCTTATTTATCTATCTACCTCTGCCTGCCTGCCTACCTACCTACTTATACACACACACAGATATATATATGTATATAAACATGCTTCTAACATATCACTTGTGTGTAAAGTAATATCTAATGCTCACAAAACAATAGGATTTTCGTTCAGATATTGTTTTAATTCTATTAAATTACTAATTCAAATGAACTTTGATTCTTTTATTTTTTGTTATTATTAAGTGGCATTGCAAATATGTAAAAAAATATTTAGACAATTTGATGATCATTATTTATGTTGTCATTTATTTATTGAAAATGTATAGTATTTCCTTTATTTATGAGAAATTTTATAAATAAAAACTAATTTTTTTCCACACATTTCTGAAAATTTTAATAAAAAAATTATGTGTTCTTAAAACATTTTGGTTTTTATAAAATAGATTAAAACATATTTGTGTATTGGAAATAATTAAGTTCATTGTAAAATAAAATTGAAATATTTGCTTATATTCAACATTTTTGCGTATAAGTAAAATATTTTATTTTCATCAAATCTATTATATAATAGGAAAATAGTGAGAGTAAATTGTGTGTGTGTGTAAAAATTATCTCTATGCACATACATAAATAAAACTTAATATAATCAAAATCAATTTTGAATCTATGCTTTTTAGTAAGTTATTTAACAAATCGAATATATATAGGTGGCTATCATTATTAATAATCGTTGCTTAGCTCATGATGAAGGAGTAAAGATCGGTTCTGTAGTCTTTTGCAAGTGCGTGCTGATAATTTCTCCAGCTGATTGCTGAGGACGGTGGTTCTATCGATGGACCCCCGGAGGGGGACCAGCATCTCCCGCCGGGTATTAATGGTGATACCTACTAGGTATCGGACGAGGCAAATGATGTTACTGATATTGCTTCATTGCTTGTTGTCTGTAACATCTTCTTTTATTTTGAAATAAATAAAAACTTGTAGATGACTATGCTGGATGGAGCGGCCAGGTCATGGAGGAGAATGCCGGTTTTCTGGGCCTCCAGTCATTGAAATTCGCTAACTATCTGTTATTTCAAAATCGTAGGTATTTTGATATAGACCTTTATATATATGACTAACAAATTTAAATTATGTAAAAAGTAAAAAATCTATTGGAGATATGTATTGATTGCACGGGAGCTCCGGCTGCAAAACTGTCACCCTGGTTCTGATTGAAGTCTTGCCGTATCTTCTGATCCTCCTGCCGGGATACAAGCTATGATATTGGACCACTGTTATGCTTATCTAGAAGCCTGCGACAGTGTTTTCTAAGAAAGTGATTCGTATGTGAAAGTGTATAGTGACTCTACCTTTAATGCTATTCATCCCAGTGATACAAACGTTAGTGTCCTGCGTAACGCTGATCCACGTTTGATTGAATCAACCTGCATTTCTTTAGATAATTCTGGATTTAAAGACCTTTTGCAGGAGCAGCAAGTGAATGTTGCTGGTGTGTGTCATTCTGCCAACAACTCTGTGAAACCCTCAACTAGCAATGTGGATTACACAAGTGTTGTCAGAGGATGTGTGCCTAAACAATTATTATTGCTTTGCGCTTGACCCAAATGTTCCGATTACTAAAGTCGTAAGGTGCGATGTGCTCAGTGAACTAGCAAACAATATTGAACTGCTAGCTATTTTTGCATCAATTCTAAAGCCCATAATGCACATGTTTAGAAGGGCTGATGTAAACTATAACATGAACCCACTTGGGATGCATCATAATAGGCTTTATGAGCACGCTTTCAACTACAGTCTTCAACTCAGGGATAAGGACTCCCATATGGGTTTTTGTCTCATTTCAGACTGTGATTTGCATGGTATGAAGGATAATATTTCTAGTTATAGTAATTGTGTAAATAAAAACTCTAAAAACGTAAATAATGTTTCTACAAATGTGGGAAATAATGTTAATATGCATAATAGTAGTTCTGCTGTAAATAGTATACATATATAGCGTGCGGGTGAGCCCCGGAATGTACCTTTGAGGTTAATGGGTTTGGAATACTCACCCGTCATCAAATGCCTCGCAATTTTGTATCACGGTCAGGTGAAGAGGTCACATCAGAGCCGGCACCCCTCTCCACTTCTCCGCCACAGCAGCGGATGGACTTTAAACGTCACATATTAACGTGGACACATACCCAACCTTCGGAGCTCCAGCAACCCAGTGAAGGAGACTGCGGCTTGGTCACCTTCCCAACCATTGCCCACGGCAAATGATGTTTCTCTTAACTAATATTAACGGGCAGCGGCACGAAGCTACTGAGATACTGAAGCTCTTGTAAATAGTATAGTAGTAAATAAGAACTCTAAAATGAAGCAAAGTGTTAAGAAATCTAGCAAAAATTTTAAAAGAAAATAAAAAAATTGTGTAGCTTTGTCAATGTTAAATGTTTTCTCTGAGTTGCTAAGAATGCAAATAAAAACAAATTTGGTGATACCTCCTCAGAATCTGAGGACAATGATTGTGTAAATAATAGTTTAAATATTGATCCTGGTGATGTAAGCAATAGTATACCTGGGGCCTGAGCAGCCACCAGGTGCGTCGGCAGGTGGTGGATCGCCAAACGTCCTGTAGGAATGACAGGATAACCTTGAATACAGAATCAGAGGCCGCGAACCAGCTCCCATAAACCCTGGTGTTAGGCGATCTGTGCCTAGGGCTATTTGGAACTACGGTAATGGTGTCTTAACAGAATCTCTAGTTGCCTGGCGAACTTATAGAGTTTTTTGCATTACCCAGTAACTCAGACAATGCTGGGTGGACTGTTGTATTACCTGAGCCTATTAACTGTTATCTTATGGCTGAAAAAACAAAAGAACTAACAAACCTTTCTGCATTTGCAGGTGAAGCCTTTGAAATATACCTTGCTGAAAATGACAAGGGAACCCAGAGGCAATATAGTGAAGAGGCAGCAATAAATCCCTCACAGGAGGTAGAAATGACATCTAAACCATCTTGTGGTGAGAGTCAGGAAACTATCGCTAGCTTGACCGACTCTCTGACCAAAATCAAGCTTAAAAAGAGACTTTCTGATGCCCAGAAGAAAAAGCTGGTGAAAGAACGCAAAATTGCCGAGGGGACTTGGGTTGAAAAACCTAAGGCATCCAATAGAGAGAAGCTCCCCATCAACCGGACTTACCAGGGCAAAGCCGGAAAGGTTGCCAAGAGAGAAGGACCTGAGGGATTTACCTACAGGATGGCTCTCACTGCGGTCAAGATGGCTGTGCTCATAAACGACCATCCGGAAGAACGGCTAACAGAGGAACAGACCTCAGACCTGGAACTCTGGTTAACCGAGAAAATAGGAAGGAATGAGGAGGGTTTTACCCCAATCTTCCTATCATGTAAACTTGAGAATGGGGCATTTATTGTCTACTGTGCAGATCTGGGGAGCTCAAACTGGCTGGAACAGACTGTCAGTGACATAAGCCCCTGGCAGGAACAAAAACTCTTGGTGGATGAGGCAAGGAAACTTGTCAGAACCACCAAGGTAATTTCAAAACTGCCGAAAATCTACAGTAAATTGGAGCTTAAAGAGGTCCTGAGGAAAATCGAGGCACAGAACGGTGGGAAGTCTCCAACGGAGTGGAACGCTCTTAACATCAAGAACAACGACCCATCTGGGCAGACCATCGTTCTTTGTGTACCAGAGCTAGATGCTGCGACACTTGGTGCAAGGGAAAATAAATTTCATATCGGACTTCACCAAGTCCAGGCAAAAATGCTTGACAAATCCACTTTTGCTGATGGAGGTGAAGGTAGTTCAAGCCAACTTCCACCACAGTAGATGTGGTACCACTAACCTCAGTAAGAAGTTTCTTGCTGGGTATATACACCTGGTCCTGATTCAAGAACCTTGGCTGGTTAGGAGGAGAATCAGTGATCTCAAATGAACTAAAGGTAAGCTTATCTATTGTACCAATAGTAACGCTAAAACTTGTATATTTTAACATAAAATCATTGAGGTTTTACCCCTTACTGAATTTATCCTTATGGACCTGATAGCTGTAAAAGTCAAACTCAACATAGACGTGGGGGACAGAGAAATTTTTTGGCACTGTGTACCTGCCCTATGAAGAGAAGGCTCCACCTGATCATTCTCTGCACAAGCTCATGAACTTTTACAGAGAGAACAATTTACAGGTAGTCCTAGGACTAGACTGTAATGCTCATCATGTTGTCTGGGGAAGCATGAACACAAATAAAAGAGGTGAGTGCCTTTTAGAATTCATTCCAAACTACGGGTTAGATATTCTAAATTAGGGCAACGAACCAACTTTCATTACTTCCAATCGATCTGAAGTAATTGACATTACTATAGCGACAACCCTAATTAGCAAAAATATCAAAAATTGGAAAGTAGATGGCAGACATTCTGGTTCAGACCATCAAAACATCCATTCTGAAATTCATTCTAATGTGTGTCTGGATCGCATGTTCAGAGACCCAGTTAAGACGGATTGGAAGAAATTCAAGTAAGATTTGACTGGGTCGTTTGAGCTCGGGAACAGACCTATTAGAGATAACTACGATCTAGAAGTTACAGCTGATCTTCTGCACAGTAGTATTCTAGATTCTTATCATAACAATTGCCCTATTCGCACTAGGAGAGATAAACTCCGATGTCCTTAGTGGAATGACTCTCTAGCAACCAAAAGGGCAAATATTAGGAAACTTTTTAATAAAGCTAAGAAAAATGATGAATGGGAGCACTATAAAATGGTCCCCACTAATTATAACAAACTTGTTAGGAAAAGCAAATTTAAGTCCTGGAGAAAGTTCTGTGAAGAGATAGATTCTATCTCTGAAGGAGCTAGACTCCAAAAACTCCTCAAAAGGGATGAACCTATTTTGCTTGTTGGTTGGCACCTTAAAGGATGTGGAGGGTAATTTTGCTGCTTCCGGGAAAGAGGTTATGGGAGTTATGACCAAAACCCACTTCCCAGGTGCTAGAGATATTTATAGCAATGAAGGGAAGCACTGAATTGGCTCTTTGCTAAGAGTCAACAGCGATCAATGGACCATCGCTAAAAATATCGTTAACCATGACAATGTTAAATGGGTAATCTCTGCCTTTAAACCTCTTAAAAAGCCAGGGCCTAATGGAATCATGCTCATCATGATCCAGAAGGCAGAGGAGGTTATTATACCAGTGCTGACTAGAATTTATAGAGCTAGTTTAATACTGGGTTACATACCAAAGATATGGCAGAAGACCAGGATTATTTTCATTCCTAAACCTGGCAAGGACACCTATGACCAGGCTAAGTCTTACCTATCAGTCTTTCTTCATTCTTTCATTCTTTCTTAAAATTACGGAAAAAATCATTGATCGGCACATGTTAGGCAGTAACTTACTACTTGGGTAGTAACAGTCCCTTGCATGCTCTTCAGTTTGCCTATTAATCCGGCAAATCTACTGAAACTGCTTTACATCAGCTAGTTTCTAAGATTGAAATCACTCTGGATCAAAAAGAAATTAGCACATTGGATGTCGAAGAAAATTGGCAACTTTCCTCGACATCCAAGGTGCCTTTGATTACCCTTCCCATCTATCCATCCTTAATCCTTAGAGGGGCAGGGATTAATCAGACCCTGTGTACTTGGAATGAGGCCTTGATTTCCGATACATGTATAGAAATGAGCATTTTCAGTGCATCATTTGAAAAAAGACTACTATCGGTTGTCCTCAAGGAGGTGTTCTCTCACTTTTACTTTGGAACCTAGTTGTAAATAGCCTTATAAAATATCTAAATGATTGGGGCTAATATACGCAAGGATATGCTGATGACATTGTCATCCTTATCCTTGATAAAATTTTGACATAACTTTTCATCTCATGCAGGATGCTATAAGTTATGTATGTCAATGGTGTATGGATAGGGACCTGATGGTTACTCCTCAGAAAACTTACCTTGTACCTTTTACACGCAAAAGGAAACGGGAGGTATTTTTCATACCAAGACTTTTTGATGTTGGAATCAATGTGGCTTCAGAGGTGTAGTATCTGGGCATTTATTTAGGCCGAAAAACTCACCAGGGATAAGCACATTGATGATAAAATTAATCGAGCAAAGCATAATGATTTGCAGACAAATTCTTGGTAAAAACTGGGATTTACATCCAAAACGGATGTTTTGGATGTACACAGCTATCGTCAGGCCCATTTCCATATATGCCTGTTTGATCTGGTGGCGTAAGGTGAAACAGAAGACTGTGATTGACAGACTAAGAGGTCTGCAAAGACTGGCCTGTCTCTGCATAACAGAAGCAATGTCCACCGCGCCAACCACACCATTGCAAGTTATGTTGGATCTGACTCCCTTATACATCTTCATCTGCAGCTCTGCCAGAATGACAGCATACAGAATGAAGTTACAAAACCAATAGTTCGACCAGCCTGTTTCCTAAGGGCACAGGGGTATTACCGAGAAAATTCAAGATCCTACTTTCCTGATGCCCTCGGACATTATGGAAAAGTCATACATGTTTGAACGGACATTTGAAATAGTTTTTCCAACTAGAGACGAATGGGACAACAACATGTTTGAAACTTAAACAGGAGATCTAATCTGGTACACAGATGGATCACTGAAAAACAGCCTCTCAGGACTGGGAGTATGTTGCGTGTTATCAAGAACCGGCCTATCTGTAAGCCTTGGACGATACGCTATGGTCTTCCAGGCAGAAGTTTTGTAACATAAAAACAATTCAGGTTCCCTCCATAGAAATTAAAAATAAATATTTTGTGCTTCATAAAAACTAAGTTAATAATAACAATAATTCAAAAGAAGGTCTCATAAATTACCCAGCCGCAAGTGGAATGATAAAAAAAACTCCACCTATACTTATTAAGTTTAAACTTAATTTTAATGAGCTCCTTAACAATTTAAAAGTAAATTAAGACATTAAATTAACTGCTAAATTAAGATGTAAATACTTGAAAGTGTTCCCTTCCTCCTTTGACTCTAACAGAAAAATAACTAAATATTTGACTGATAAGGGCATTGAATGTCTCATAATCAAAAATAGACTTGAAAAGCCTATCAAGACAATTATAAAAGGTCATCCCCCAACCGATCCACCTAAGATTATTAAATCTGAATTGGAACAAAGAGGGTTTTATTTGGCCATTGTTGCTGTCATGCTTAAGCAGCGGAAATATGAACCTATAGCCTGCTTTCTAATAACTCTCACATCTAATGAGATCACTCCTAAAATCTTTGAGACCAATGAAATCCTCAATATAATCGTAAAAACTGAAAAATATATAAACAAAAACCAATGCAGTGCTATAATTGCCAAGGCTTTGACCCGAACTATTTAATATGTTATCTGTATCTTAAATGTGTGAAATGTGGAGAAAAGCATATGTCTCGTGAATGCTCCCGTTAAAATTAGACGTACTTAAATGCTGTAATTTCGGTCAAAATCACACAGCATCTAATGTAGGTTGTCTTGAAAATCCCAGCAATAAAACCAAGAAAACCCCTCAAAGCATCTTTCCCCAACGTAAATTTATTAGGACCGAAACTTCATGTGCAAAAAATTGCATCTATGAATACAACTCCCCCCCCCCAACATGTCAAGTCAAATGAAATTACCGAGTTGAACAAACTCAAAAATCTTCATTCAATAATAAAACTCATCAACGAAATTAATGCCATATTTAAAGCATTCCCCTCATTACTGAAAGCGGTCCGTTTTATTGAAAAGGCTCAGTATCCAACTGAAAAGATGCACATCATATTTAAAGTGATAAGTATTGATGAACCCTCGAATAATATGATAATTAAAAATATAAATAATTGGAAGAAAATGTACTGGAATGCCAATTGCATTTCGAAAAAACAATCTGAATTTAACCAATTTATTAAAGAAAATAATCCGGATACTGTATAGCTCCAGGAAACACATTTTTTTGTCTTGTGCCAGCTAAGCTGACAATATGGGGTGCGCTGCTTCACTTTTTCATGCTGAGCCATATTTGGTGTGGAGTCCTGCTTCAGTACACAGACGCCATAGGGACCCGTTTATAGGGTAGGCAATCATTCACATCTCATTCATACACAGAAAGAACAAAGACAGGATAGATAGAGAGAGAAAGTACATCCATGCCCGAACCGGGATTCGAACCCAGGACCTCCCTATCCGCAGTAAGGCACTCTGACCGCTAATCAGGGTGGTCGGCGGGAACTCATTTAGATAAAAATATTAAATTTAAAACTGAAAACTACGATATTTACAGGAATTATTTCAGATCTAAACAAGGAGGAGCTGCCATTTTAGCTAAAAGCAAAATTAATCATTCGCTCATCCCTACCTCCAAACTCTACTTTGGCTAAGCCACTATTATTAAACTGCACGAGCCCGATTAAAATGACACTGCATTTATCTCACTTTCTTTTTGACCTGAAAGAAATAACTTAATTACTTTAAATCTAGAAGCATTAGTTTCAGTAAATTACAAAATTATTCTAGCTGGTGACCTCAATGCAAAACACAGAAGCTGGAGCTGTGCATATGATAACCCAATGGTCATATTATTAAATCCTTCCTTGGCGGCATCAACTTTACCCTGCATGTCCACAACAAACCTACGTGCTACGGATCTATCCATGATAATTTTATTGACTTGCTTCTTTCCAGGACACTTCCCCCTCCTTTAGATTTGATTACGAAGGAAGAGCTACCATCTAATTATTTCCCAGTAATTGCTTGCTATGGTAGCCAAGTAGGGGAGACGGCATGAATACGGCAACAAGAGTTGACTGGAAAAAAATTCAGAGAAGATATTAATATAACTATTCCATTTCATTTAATTAAACCAACCAACAATATAGAAGAAATTGATAGTAAAGTGAAACTCTCTCTTATCACTGACATCATTAAATCAACTTTAAGCGAATGCAAAATTACAAAAGCTAACCTCAACCCCTCCTATCTACCTGATTCTATTCTTGAACTCATAAGGGAATAAACCAAGCTTAAAAAATTTTACAACCGCCATAGAATCCTGTCGATCAAAACCCAAATTTTAGTCTCTTAAAAAGAGCACCAGAAAAGAAAGAGCTAAGCCCATCCACCATTCTTGGAATAATTACTTACATAATTTAAGCGTTGAGGATGACTCTTTTTAGAGAGCAACCAATAAATTAAAAAAACTCTCATCACTGCCTCCTTGTTCTCATAGATAGTGCCACCGTGGCAATATCCGACACTGCCAAAGCCGAAACCTTAGCGAATGTTTTTGAAAGTTAACTTCAACCCAATGACATAGTAATTGTGGAAAATGACGTAACTATCCTATAAATTAATTACTAATAAGTAATTAATTTACATGATAAGTAATTACCTACAATATCCCCAGGTAAACATTGCTATTCAGTAAGCAGACCTGATTTCAGCTATAGAAGATGAAAATGCAACCATGGATCTTAATCTAGAAAAGAACTCAGGGATTAAAAATACCTCAAAGAAAGCAATAAAGCAAATTCTAGTAATTGCTATCTGTTGGTTAACTACTATCTTTAATGACATTTTAAGGTTTGGGCACTTCCCTTCTGTATGGAAGAAATGTGTTGTGATTCCAAATAAGAAATAGGGAAAGAATCCTAAACTACCGACTAAGTATAAACCCATCTTATTGCTCCCTACCATGGGGAGGATTGAAGAAAAATTTATACACAAAAACTTTCCCAGTTTGAAAAAGAAGATTCTTTCATCCTCCCTCAGCAGTTCAAGTTTAGGAAAGAAACTCTCAGCTATTCATCAACTGCTGAAAGTGGTTGAAAAAGTAACAAAAATTATTGCTCTCAAAAAATCAATAGAAGGCATTTTCTTAGATATCGAAAAGGCCTTCAATATAAAGTATGGCAAATAGGCTTTATTTATAAACTTATTGATTATAAATTTCCCTATTTTATCAAATTAAGTTAATAAAAGATTATCTCTCTCCAACACAGATTCTTTACCGTTAGAATAAGTAACGAATATTCAAAGGAGAGGCCCATTCTTGCAGGCGTCCTCTAGGGATCAATGTTGTGTCCTTTTCTTTTTAATATATTTATTAATGACATTCCACAAAACCCAAGAACCATGCACTGCCTTTTTGAGGAATGATACCGCCGTTATAACAAGTAACATAAATCATCAAACCATCCATGATTACTTCTCTGAACATATAGCAGAAATAGAAAATTGGCAAGTAGTTTAAAGATTAAAATAAATGCCGCTAAATCAAAATCTTTTTAATTTCCGAAGAAACATAAAACCTACACAAACATTAAAATTGCTGGTACTAATATCTCCTGGCAAAATAAGTCATGTACCTGGGGTTCAAAATTGATAAAAGGCAAGGCAACATATATAAATGACATAAAAAATAAATTTATTATTGCCAATAGAAAATTGTTGTTGTTGCAACAGCATATTTAACTGTACATAGCCCTGAAATTGGCTCTAACCGTTAGATAAAAGCATCTGGTTAGAATCATCGTGATTTTGAAGCAAGGACTAAGCACAAGACTCACAATACTTGACCTGTCACCCCCTGAGGTATCACTTCATTTGGAGGACATTGCGATCACGCTTAGTTTTAATGTGCTCCGACCGCATTTAGCTAACAAGACGGATGTTCGGTTAAGCCGGGATTCTAACTGACTACTTTCCGATAAGAAGATCTACGCCTTTACCAACAGGACCAGCGCGGCCACAATAGAACCTGCCATCCACTCTTAGTCTGCAATTCTAAGCTATCAATGAGAAATAAACTTTTAATTTATAAAGCTTATCTAAAGCCAATCATAACATATGCAGCTCCGATTTGAGGTGGTGCATGCACATCAAAGATTGCCATCTTAGAAAGACAGCAAAATAAATTTCTCCTGCTAATTTCTAATGCAGAGCCCTACTTTAGGAATCGTCTGATAAGGTAAATCGTGGGTAATCTTTCCTTAACGGCTACATCAAACACCTTTCGATCCAATTTTACTACAAATTCGATAATTTAGAGAACTCGGATATTCAAGCCATAGAAAATTATAACTCATATGGCATTACCAACTTTCATAGACCTAGGTCAGTTTTATGAATGAACCAACCACGAAATCATAACACTGGCTATTGGTGTTAGCCTTTCCTTTCTAATTATAAATGTTTTGTCAAATTGTATTTTTTTTGTAGAGTTGCTTGTTTGTGTTTGTAAAGTTTTCTTGTCTTCTCATGTACATAACACTTCTCCATGTACTTTCCTTTTTCCTCAAAAATTATTATGGTTTTATTACATTTAATAAAGATTTGCTCACCATGCAAATCACATATCTAGGAGTACTCAAATTTTGCTATTACACAGATTTATTTTATTTAATTATCTCAATTATGAACTGTAAGCATCAGATGAAAATAATTTTACATTCGAAAAGAGGTCAATGTCAACCGGCTGGACATCTCTTCCCTACACCTTGGACCAATGGTGAATTTTTTTTTTATTTGCAATTTTTAACTTTTCATTATAATGATTAAATTGTAAAGCCTTATACCAAACTCACCATTCTGCTCTTTTTTAATTTAATTTATTTTTTATTTCTTATGTATAATTTTAAATCATCTGGTTATTTTTTAACTTTCATAAAACAGAAACAAAAATGAAAAGTACACCGTTTGCATGGAAGAAGGATATAAGAAGAGTAGTTCTAACCACGAAATATCACTAACATCTGACAAGTGACTTGAGAATTGCTAGTTAGTAGGAAATGTTCAGTTTATGAAGATATTTTTTAACTAGACAGCATGGGAAACCGAAGAATCCTGGAAACATTGACTGAGCTCTGCACTCACTTTTGCTGCAATTTGTTTTTCAGACATTACAATCAACTTCAATACTCCTCAGTCTCTTTTTAGCTAGATGTTAGTGATTTCCGGTGAAGTAGCTAGCAGACGATACCACGCCAACTCTATCTTTCAAGAGAAGTTGCATTTTCTTATTGAAGACACAGTATAGGCCAGTATTATTTTCATTTAAATTGCACACACCGAAATAAAAGAGATCTAAATTACTTACTATTTTTAAAAAAGTTTTTTTTATTGATAGTTAAGTGCTTATTTGGAATTTTTGCTAATTATTAATATTATGCATTTTAATAAAGAAATTTTAGGCGTGTTATTTACCTTATTGACTTTGAAATAAGACTTGAATATTATGAATTAAATTAAATATCATATTATTATATTTATATAATCATGAAAAATATCGATTTTTTATTGATATTCTGTGGAAAAATGTCCTACCCATGTTATTTCCTGTGATTTTATCCATGCAAGCAGCATTCTGTTATATGGTTATAAATTTTCCCTTTATAAGGAAGAACTATGCTTCTGTATATAGATTTATTTATATCTATATAGTAAAAGTATTTTTCTTTTGGTGTATTCTAAGTCCAATATTAGGAAAAATAGTTTTTATTTTCAATTGTTTGTAAATGAATCTCGTTGAATAATGTAAAATAAAAAATGTAAAGAAATATATACAATATAAAGTCAACTGTAAGAGAAACCTGGAAACTAAATAAAATATATTTTTATCTGAAATTTAATTTCAATAAATTTTGATTTATTATATTTATAATAATGATTAAATATATATTATAATTATTAAAAATTATATATTAAATATTAATGATATTTACAATATATTTATTAATGAGATTTATATAAGATAAAAATATCTTCTCAAGAAGTATGATATTTTAATATGAATGTAATGTTAAAAACTCAGTACTTTTGTTTTTAAAAAAATGTTGTTTATTCACTAGGGAAAAAATTAAATGTATTCCTAAACTTATAAAATTAATCTCTTTTAAATTAATTTTTTTACAGATGGGTTTTTAATATAATACAATATGAAAATTTTCTTTTATAATTATTCAATAAACATTCATTAAAATAATTCTGTTTAAACAATGAAGTTTAGATAAGTATATTTCCTTTCAAATATTTTTTTAAATTCCTAGAATTTTAAGCCCCTATTACATTAGAATTTTCTAGATTTTAGTTTGAGCAACTCCCGTACACTTAACATTACGTGTAGTCACAGCTAAAAATTTGAGCAACTCGTTCTTTTCATGCAATGAATGCTTGAGATTTCTTTCAGGTTTGCTGTAAGAAAACAGTTTTACTAGATTTAATAATAGATCCCTTTTCTGGCTAACATTTTTAAGGTTGCCGTATTTTACCAAGAAAATGTCCACATTTCATAATGAATTCTTATTTGGGAATTTAGCTTGTAGCCAAATTTTATTTACTATACACCATCTTGCATCGTGTGAGCCTTCACTTTTAAAATGGGGAAAAATAATCTATGCCGACATGGAAATGAAAAATATCTGGTTGCTGCATGTTTGATTATTAAACACATTCAAAAAGAAAAGAAAAGAATTTGTAGTAGACAATGGCTTCAAAGGAGAGAAAGTCTTGGTTGTTTTTATAACCTAATGAAGGAGCTTGCTTTAGAAGTAAGTTTCTAAATTAATTTTTAAAGTTTATTTTATAAGTCTTAGCCAGTCATTGTATTTTTTTTAAAGATTGTTTGAAATGTGTAAAATAAGGAATTTTTTCTAAAAACTACACATGGCGGCAATGAAATTATCAGTAATTTTTTTCCTTCAGTAAAAGATTATAATTCCTTAATTTATGGATCATATATTTATGATATTTTTCGTTATCGATATTCCGATAATATGCGGAAGAAAAATACTTAAACCCAATTTAATTACTTTACTCTTAGTTGCTTTCGTCTAAAAATGTATACTTCCTATTTCAAGAAAAAAAAAAAAAAAGTGAATTCATGTATACAAATAAATATGACATGCAAGACAATACACATACAAATAAGTATGCAAGTATTTATTGTGATCCTTTTACATTAAACGTTCATTTTTGGTAAATATTGTTTGACAATTATTCCTCATATGTATAGCATTTATCAATAAGATGATTTTTGAATATTTTATTGCAATTACTATTTAATTTAACCACCTGATACAGGGAAATGTTTAGGAAACACAAGTAATCATAAAATGTGTAATCTCTTAAGTATAATTACTGTAAAAATATCCTTGATTTACATTTACTTTGAAAAAATCTTGTAATCTGATTTTTTACAATCAAAGATTTAAAATTCTAGAAGAACATTTTTTATTGCTATAATTTTTAATATTACAGGATTCCAAAGGATAAAGGAGATTTTTACGGATGGACACTCAAACGTTTGAAGATATCCTTACAAAAGTGAAGCCTTTACTTGAAAAAGAAGAGGACCAAGTTTTTAGAGAGCAATACCCGCTGCTGAGAAATTATCGGTGACTTTAAGATTGTCTGTAAAAAATAAACCAGACCACAATCTGTAAAAAATAAATTTTTTTTCTAACAAATATTAAAAACATGTAATATCCTTCAAATTACTCAGGTTTTAAAATCTTTCTTCTTCCACGGAAACCTAGTAGTACGAAAATAAATTAATAAATAAAACATCAATGTCTGATTTCATGTAATATATTTTGCAATAAAATCGTTATATTTTTTTCGTGGCTGCTTTTAGGCATATAAAATTGAACAATATGATGCATGTGCAACAGGATTAGAAACATTAAGTTTAGTGAGCAAAAAATTTCATAGATTAATGAAATTACCTAAAAAAGTTACATTTTTTTAGAGATCTATTTGTACATCCATAAGCACAGCAAGCATCCATAATGATTTAAAATTAGAAAATTCCGAATAACAACAAATTCAACAAGAAACTTAATACCAAATAACAGGTTTTAGTGTAATGTTTTGGAATACAGAGAGAATATGATACACACAGCAAAAGTTGGCCAATAGGGCGGCTCCATTTATGTTCCTTCCTCCAAGCACCGTTTGCTCCGACTTCTATGAAAATATCTACTTACAATCAAGTTTGCAATCGAATAGATTTGTCATACCACATGAACTGTTTCCCAATTTATTTCTCTTTAATTATTTCTTTGAAATATTATTCATTTTTTTTAATTAACTAAAAATATAATTAACTGTTGAAAACATCCTATCGGTCAGTGAATAAATCTCATTGAAAAGGCATGATTTTAGACTACTCATATTTTTTTCTAATCTTATTTAAAAATATATACATGTGTAATATTTCAAAATTCTATTTCATATTATATAGCTGATAGCTACATTTGAGAATTTAAAACACCATAGCACACAAAAATACAAATGTTTAAAGATAAACTTTTTTATTTACCGACATCTATTGTTGATGTGGAGTACTAATATATGATTTCATAATATCTGATTTTAAAATTGGAAACAAAATATTATTTTGGAGTTAAGATTTTACCGATCAAAGATTTTATTTCTTGTAATTAAAATAAAAAAGTGTATGAATATATATAAATAGTATAATGAATAATGAGTTATGTGGAAACTGAAATATTTTTTAGTTACGTTCTTGAAATTAGTGGTTTGTATTTTTATTTTTGTTGAAATAACTTAGTTTTTTTAGTTAACAGTTTTGCTTTTAACAATATATATGTCATATTGTTTTATAAACAAAGAATAAGACTTTAATTTCGGCAAATGGTTTCAGTTTAGATTCATATGTTATATAAATTAATATGTTAATTTGTTGAAAGCCGACCTTTAGTTTTTCGAATCTAACTCTGAGTCGCGAATAGTTAATAAATCTTAAGTGTTTTTCTTTCAATAAATGAAAAATGATTAGAATAACATGTAAGACAATATTTATTTAGTATTAAGATTTCCAAAATGAGTAAAATGGCATTATCTGTCAAACGGAGAATGAATGTATGATTGGAAATATTGAAAACCTTATATAAGTTTATGAGGAAAAACAAGAGGAAAATTGTTAGTAATTTTTAAAGGAACTAATAAATTAATTGATGTGATTTCAATCTTTTAAATGGAAAATAACTATGATAAGTAACCCCATTTTTGGCTTAAATTCTTTCTGTTGATTTATATCTGAATAATCCATGCAAGTTAAAAAATTTTTGAAATATTTAAGCAATTATTGATAAATAATGACAAATTGATCTTTCTTAATGATATAAATAATCCCTTTAACTAACAGTGATTAACAACTGCTTGATATTAAGTGTCATTAAGAAGTGGTTTTTATTAAGTACTTTTAAAACTATTGTTAAAATTTGATTGAAAAACATTTACTGACTTTTAAATAGAAAACATAAAACATCTGAGAAAATAATTTTATTTAAGTTTTTTATTAATCTCAGGATTCTTTTGGATTTGAAACCATATTTGTATTAAATTATAAATTTTATTAGATTTTTTCTTTTTGTTATATGTGATTATTTTGAATTTTTTAATTATATTATTAGTGAATATATCAAACACACACATTTATTTTTTATATTAGTGCTTTAAAGTTTTTATTCCTTTTTTATTTTTTCCTAAAAGTTTTAAAAAATTTGAATCAATTTAGTCAATTATTTTGAGGTGAGGTTTGTTTTTAATTATTTTATGTATTTATTATTCTTTTTGATATTTAAAAATTAAATTATTTAAGGCAGTATTTATCTGCTATTGTAAAATTTTATGCCTCAAATTTCTATTCTATATTTTTTGGAATTTTCTGAATGTAAATGTATTTAGTGTTAATGCAGTCTATATACGAAATCATGTGTTCTTATAACTTTATTAAAAAACTTAAGTTAATTTTTATTTTTTATAGTTTAATAACAGAATAAATATGACTTCTAAAAGAGTGATAGAAAATGATAAATCAAAAGGGCATAAATCTGGAGTCTTACGAAGATCAGAATCAGTTATGCCTGCTGGAATAACATTGAAAAAAACTTCTAGTTCTATTAGTGACATACCAAAGAATGAGAAAGAAAGTAAACAACTTTTTCGCCGCAGCTCTATGATTTGCTCTGAAGGATTTGACAAATATACATATGATTGTCATCGAAATGACATTCCTCAACGCACTGTTGTATTTAAACTGGACAAATTAACTATACCAGAAGAAAATAATATTAGTGAACATCCACCTTTACCTAAGCCTTCTGCTTCAAAACAAACATCTATATTAAAAAAAACTGTTAGTATGAGAAATCCTCTTGTTAAAAGAGATTCTGTTGTTCATCCCGGTAGAATTGACATGCAGAAGTCTCTGTGCATTGCTGGTAGATTTCAAAATCCTTGGCCTACTTGGAGACCTCCTACATTTGCAAATATATTAAAATTTGGTATTGCAAAAGATAAAAGTAAAGTGCCATCAAAACAGGTTTGTTAATTTCTCTCTTATCTCTATTGGTATCTAAAATTAAAATTTATGCATAATATTTTCATGCATTTTGTTAAATGTTTGATAAATTTAATAGAATTTATCAATAAAATTCTTTTTATTGTAATTCTTTTTATTGTATTTTTAAATTTAATTGGTAGAAAATATTTTCTTGGAAAAAAATTATCTAATGATTTGCCTTGTTATTCTGTTGTAGGATCTTGAATTGGTTCTACCAATTGTTAAACAAAATTTTTCG
Organism: Latrodectus elegans; assembly: GCA_030067965.1. Lineage (NCBI taxonomy): Eukaryota > Metazoa > Arthropoda > Arachnida > Araneae > Theridiidae > Latrodectus > Latrodectus elegans. The sequence goes on from CM057809.1 coordinate 45,748,119, forward strand.
AAACTTTCAATACCAGATGATGGAATTCGAGTGACATGGTTTGGACATTCCACAGTTCTTGTGCAAATGCATGGTTTAAATATTTTAACAGATCCTATGTTCAGTGATAGAGCTTCTCCCAGTCAGGTTGTAGGTCCTAAGCGTTATAGAGATCCTCCTTGTTCCATTCATGATCTTCCTCACATTAATGCTGTTGTAATTAGTCATTCTCATTATGATCATCTGGACTTAAATACTGTAACTCTTTTAAATGCAAGGTAAACAAGTATATATTTCTTACCTTTTTCTTTTTATAAACAAAGTATTAATATATTTTTAATGTATTTAAATTTGGTTTTATGTAGTATTACACTTCTAAACCATATTTTTGTGTATGTAAATTGCATAATGTGCCTATTTGATAGTGTTAATATTGCTCTAGACAGTTAAGCAGGATTTAAATTATAAAGTAAATATATGTATGTATTCTGAAATATATATACAGTTATTAATTTATATTGTGAACATGCGATTACTAGATTTGATAAAAACTTTTTAGGTTTGTGTATCATAGAAATTTTTTAAAACTTATCGGAAGTTTTTATTACTCTTATAAGCAATTTGATTTCCATTAAAAATATTATAGATTTAGCAAAAAAAAAGATTAGCAATTGTTATTCAATATTATCTTAATTTATTGATTTTCTTCCTTATGAATAATAGTGTTATCAGACAAAAACAGTTTTAGATAAATCCTATGAACTAGTATGGGTACTGAATGTTGTTGCACTTGTATATTTCCCTGTACCTAGCCCTGTCTTTAAGCTCTACCAGTCAGTCAAATCAGAAGTTCAAAAATTCGAATTTTTTATACTTTTCTAAAGCTATTACAAAATATGAATTTTAATAAATTGAATTTACGTTTTTTTTTTTTTTTAAAAAATTGGAGTTCAAGTGTTGTTTGAAAGGGGCTAATGATTGTTCTTCAATTGATGATAAGGTGAGCACTTTTTTTATTTTGTGTTATTTGATTAAAATTGTATGTAAGTTATTAAGTATGTATAGAAATATTTAACATATATTTTAGGTTTATTGTAAATTGAAAATCTTGTTAATTTGGCCAAGCTGTTAGCTGAGGAATTAGTGCTATTGGCTTCAGTTCAACAGTTTGTGTGTTTGAATCCCATATTGGTCTTGACTCTATTCAGTGGTTTAGAATCCATTTTAAAGTGTAGGTTTTGGTCTAATTAGCCATTGCTTGCAAAGAGTGACCGTTGAATGACAAACAAAAACAAAATTCTTGCTAATTAGAAACAGAGTTTTCATAAATATCTGTGTTACTTATTTCGCTTTTTTACTCATTTATGGGTTCTCTTTTTTAAGGTTGGCATGACTGCCTAGTTAATTAAACATGAGTTTTCATTAAAAAAGTGCATTATTTATGTTATTGATTTTGTTTTGTAGCCTGATTGTCTCCCATGCTTAATTGCATTTATGCAGACTTTTTTAAGGTGGGCACTATACTACTTGATTAATTAAAACCCAAGTTTTTATAAAAATGGGTTACTTATGTTATTGATTTAGATTTCTAGTATAGTTAATACCTACTTGTCATTGATATGTATATTGCATATTTAAAGTGTATATACTTTTAATTAATTAAAAGAAAACTGAAAAAATAATATGTATATCTTATTGACACAGTAAAAATAGTATTGATTTTTAGAGTTATTGGGTTAATCCTAGTATATGTGAATTCAGCAATGTTTTATTAGGCAATTAAATTTGTGATCTGGGTTTCATCCTATGAGTTAGTATAGGTTACAAATGTGCCAAACCTGTTGGCAGTGGCAGAATGGAATTGTTTGGCAGTTCTATGACATATTCCAATATGCGCAATTCGTTTGCAGTTTTAGAAGTCTTTGAAGCTGATGCTGCACTTGCATAATTTTGCTACATATTATAATGTTTGAATTTATTTATAGGATACTCAAAATATTATTTTGATTTTTCATTTATGTTTATTTAGTGAAATAAACAAATATCTTTTTTCCATATTTTTTAAATTGTTTTATCACTTAATTTATTACACTAATATTTAAAATTTTTATCTGAAATACAACTATAAGTTTGGCTTTTTGAATTGTGTGTGTGCCAACTAATACTTTTTAATAATTTAAAAAATAAATCAAACTTGTGTAATTATATATAATTTCACAAAAAGCAATTTATACAAGAGGATAAAGAGGCAAAATTTTAAGTTACTCTCACTTTTAAAATTAGTGATGTATTTTTTAAAATTTCTCTTATCCTAATAAAGAAAAGTTTAAAAATGTTAGCTCTAGATTTTAGTTTTCTTTTAAATAATTTATTTCGAAGTTTTATTATTTAATTATTTCTGTTTAACATTGTTTTTCTGTTATCTTGAGCAGTTAATATTTTGTCTATAATTCTTTAAAGATGTAATGAAAAGATGTACCGTATATTTCTGTATATAATGTGCAGTGGTGTATTGTCTGCAAGACCTTTTTTTTTGAGTAAAAGAAAGCATGACATAATCCACAGCAACATATAATCTGTGGCAATTTTGTGACAAATAGTTGAAAATATATACTGCTGATAATTTGGTGTCAAATAAAATTAAAAAAAAAAGCAGTTTGATTCAAAATATATTAAACTGTACAGAAAAAACATTTATAATGAAAAAGATCTGTTTGGATCAATCTTAATGCAAAGTGCAATAAACTGAGGTGGAAATATAACATCGATATCAAAATCTGAGAAGATTCTAGTAAAACTTACCCCAATTTTTAGTTTTTATTAACTTTTAAAACAAGGTTAGACATATTTTTAAAAAATCTATTTGTTTCATTAATAATTAAATGAAAGAAATGGATTATATTCAGACTGTGCAATGCAACATTGTTTCTTTTGTATGGCTCATGTTTTGTTTTTCACCTTGTATTAACAAGTTTGTCACCATTTTTATAAAATTTTCCTTCCCTATAGCTTTTAGCTTAAAATTTGCTCTGTAACTTAATAATTTTTGCTTCCACATGACAATTCACAAACTTTAATGTTTTCAGGGCGAAACAGCACAATTCAAGACAGAATGCGAAATGTTAGCTAATTACAACTGTAATATCATTCCGAGGAACCAAATTCGTTCTTGAACATAATTGGACAATTCAGATTATAATTGAACTAAATTAACCAAGTCATGGCGCTATCTGTTATTTATTTTATGAAAAATAAATAGCATTTTTTTCAAAACTATTGTAAGCTTTATTTGATGAATGCTCTTATCAGATTATCTGCACTGTCGTATAATAAGCACTACAAAATTTAAAACTTTTTAACATAATCCAGTGATTAAATACAGGAAAATATGTAATTTATAATTACCATAATGTCATTTGCAGAAAAATAGCATTAGTATACATTTTATATTTAAAATAATTATGGTGTTTATTATATGCGTGAAATTTTAAAGTTCTTTTAATTTTTAACTTTTCCTTGTATAATGAACTTTGTAAGATAAATATTATAAATTGTTCTTTCAGAAACACAGTGTTTCAAATTATTAAAAATTTATTGATTACATTTTAAAACTTTTTAACTAATATATGTTAAGCGGAAATGTTATTCTTAAATTTTGAAGCATTTATTTTCAAATGCTATGCTTGATGATTGGTATAGTAAAATAATTATTTAAGTTAAAGAAAGGAGCAGCTGTTAATTTTATACTTTTTTACATTAAATGGTTCTAATGTCAGAAATCAACAAAATACTGGTTGGTCTTGGAATCAGTCCTGCTGTATTATACACATGTTAAAAGTAAGAATTTGGAAACCTGTGGAAATTAGATTTTCAAGTTTGTTTTTTAGAAACTTTAAACTTGTACAATTTATTTATATTAAATATATTTCAAAGCTGATTTTTTTTGTTTTTGTGAAATTTAAACTATTATCAAATTTTTATAAATTGAGTAAAAAAATATTCTTAATATTTCCGGTGATTAATTAAACATTTAAATGAATATGCTCTAACATTCTAAATTAATCAAAAATAATCAAGTTATAAAATAAAATCATATTTCATATTTTATCTTCAATAAAAAAGCAAAATATACATCATTAAAATGAATATATTGTTTTTAATTTGCTGAAAAATTAGCTATACAGATTAGTTACTCTGATGATATTAGTTTGTGTTATAAAAGAATATCTGAAGATGTAATTGTGAAATAAAATATTGGATAAAAGACCACAGAATACTATGGATTAGACGTGATGCAATTTTTCGTACCAAACGCTGCACAGTTATCTCGCCAACCTAAATTACATTACTACACACAATATCTGGTTACCAAATACTGATTGTGCTTGAATTTCAACTTTGTTAGTTTAAATTTCATTTTTTGTGCTATTTTAAATTTCAAATATTTCATTATAATTACTTAATACAGAAGTGTTAACATGTTAATAACTAGAAACTAATTTTCCAAAGTTCACATAGTAAATAAACAAATATAAACCAAGTATGAGTTCGCAGTCTAAAACGACTGACATATGGGTAATAAAGCTAAATCTATAACATAAAGACCATTTTTTATGAAAACTTAAATTTTAATTAACTGAGCAATAGTGCTCACTTTAAAAAAATGTTGTGTAATATATTACAGAGATAACTGGTCAATAAAGCTAAATCTAAAATGTAAATGAAGTAAATTTTTATGGAAATTCAAATTTTCATATAACTGGACTGTGGCACCCACATTTAAAAACAAAAATCACTGTAGTGCAATCTAGCCCCAATTTAATACAGACAATAAAAATAAATCTAAAATGTAAAACTTTCTTTAAAAACAAGACTTAATCAACAATACATATTAAATAAATCTAAATACCAATATATGAAATAATTAAAAACAATATATGTACTTAATATGTCACATAAAACATTACATATTACAGCAATATTAATTATATAAAATAAAATTACTCACCTAATCATTGCCACCAGTATGCCACAATGTTGTTTAAATGATTACGTGTGTGTGTGTGGCCATATATCTTCCACATGAAAAATAATAATTCAAAATAAATTTTAATTAAAAAACTTAAAACATAAAATTCACTGCAAACTAATATTAATAAAATTAGCTTTCAAAAGAATTTCAAATCATTAACATTGTCATTCTCTTCAAAAATTTACACTGTAAGGAAATAAAAAATAATTACTAATCAAATGCTTCAAGTATTACTAAATATAACAAATTTTGTGTGTGTATATGATCACATTACATCATACAAATGCACATTCCAATATGCATTAAGCTCATTTGGTGCATTTTATTAACAACACTAAATGATAGTCTCTTAAGCCAAATATTGAATATGCATTGTTTCATGTGACAAAGCATTAGTGATTTAGTACATTTTAATATATACTATTCTCTTATAAAATGTCTCCATACATTTATGATTTGTAGTTTATAAATAAATAAAAATTGCTGAAAATTTTTATGAAAAAATTGACACTGGGACTAATAATTTTTTTTAGACTTATCTTTAGTATTTACTCTTTTATACAATAAATGAATTCTAGTTGATTGTATCCTTACAGGCAATAAAAGTACACTTCATTTGATTGTTATGTATTATATATAAGAATATACAATTAATTCACATTAATTTTATTTTTAGGTTTGGTACAGATATTCGTTGGTTTGTGCCTCTTGGTTTACTTTCGTGGATGCGTCAAGTTGGCTGTGAAAATGTTGTTGAGCTTGATTGGTGGGAAGAAAATTGTGTTCCAGAACATAGTGATACTTTTTTTGTTCTAACTCCTGCCCAGCATTGGAGTAAACGTACAATTGGAGATGATAACAAGGTATAATTTTGCTTATCAGGCAATACTACTTTGTTTAAATATTTGTTAGAAAATTTATTTTTATTATAAAGAAAATTGTAAAAAAAAAAAAAAAATTTGTTAGTTTTTTGCTAAAGTAAATTTAGATTAATTTACTGTGTATGTTGCATTTATCAAACTTGCTAGAACACAGTTGGTACAAATATGCAATTAATGCAATGTAATTTCAATAGTTATAAGAAATTTTCCCGCTAATTCTGCAGATTTGTGAAAATAATGAAAATTCACCTTAAGCCTCACTGAGTACAGGAAAAAAAAAAAACAACTATAATGATAAAATTACTTTTGTTCAAAACTTTAACCTAAATTTGTGGCATAGATTAGGATAAAAGCAAAATTTTTAACTTTCTTTTAATTTTTGAATTACTAGATGTAGTTGCTCTTACCATCTAGCAATGTTTTTCAACATCTTTCTTGATTATTGTTAATTTTTATGTTGAATTATGCTAGTTGTTGCTACTCTTTGTGAATTGTTTGAAAATTCTTAGTAAAATATGAAACAATCTGAATACTCTGTCCTTTTTGCTAAAGAATAAGTTACTCAATTAAATTCTATTACCTGATTTTATTCATTGAATTGAAGTTTATTTACCTGTGTGCTATTTGTCATTATTTTGGTTTCTTTGCTCGTAATAAATTATTTATCATGAAGATAGTTTTATATCTTTGTGCCTGGTGCTTGATGTCAGTCTTACAAACATTGTAGGATTTCATTTTCATTAGTTTCATAATATGATTCTGTTGTGAAATTAAACATTATATTTTAATTATAATAAAAATTCTATGATGCTATGATTAAAAAAAGTATTATACAATTTTTTTAATCATATCTTGATTTTTCAATTATTTTAGTTCAAAATCAAGTTATTTTAATAAATTAAAATCTGTCTTCCCATAAATTTTATTAAAATTAATTCTTTCTAGAACATGACAAAAGAAAGAGGAATAAATTCTAATAAGTGTGTGAATTGGCCCAAATTTGCAATCATTCAAATTTGATATAAAACAATTGGCATCTCTTCATTTGCAAGAAAAAAAATGTATACCTAACAATTCTCTGATTACTTAAAATAGACATATCAAAACTTATTGTAATACTAAAATAACTTTTATCATTACAATCTTCGAGAAGAAGAGATATTAATTTGGAACTTTCCTCGCCTTTCCCATAAGTACAATAATGTGATTATTTACGTTTAAAATATTTCGTGACATTCTTTAATTGATGCATTGTAAATGCTTTAGGCAATATAGAATATGAAAAAACTTTGATTCTCAAAGCCCCTGAAATTATTTAAATATGATCAGAAAATTTCTTATTTTAAAGCTAAGTTAATAAAGGATAATTCTATTGATTGATTTTAATTATATGATTGTAAACTATACAAATTAAGATTAAATAATTAACAATAGATGGTAACTAATGTTAAAGGTATCATTTAAAATGTTGTAAACACAATTTGCATCTGTATATTAAAGATAAAATAATGTTAATACTACATATTCAAATTTAGTTGTATTATATCACACATTAAGGTAGAGAGTTCAAATCCTTACCCTAACTGAAGATCCATTGTATTTGCTAATTGTGACTGGGGGCGTAAAATATATCATGGTCACAATGTCCTTCATTTGAAATTATACCTCTGGAAATGGCAGATTAAGTCTGGGGGTCTTCTGCTGGATCCTTGCTTCTAAATTACTAAGACCTGCCCATCGGGTGCCTCACTAGAAAAGGTACCATCACTTCCTGCCCTTTGCAGTGCTAAAAGGTGGAAATCCTAATAGCTGTACAAAGTATAACATATCACTATTAATATTGACCAGTGTTACTGACATGGGTAACAAGATATTAATAATTTTTGTGGATCCTCAGAAAGAAAAGATTAACTAAATATTAGTACAAAGCTTCAGAGATTAAGAAGATGGCAGATCCTCTTGAAATTTTACCAGTCTTGGTATCAGCAATCTGAAAAATATGGATAACATTTTGCTTACATTTCTTTATCATAAATCTTATTTCATATTCAAAAGCGCTTTAACTCTTTCATATTCAAGAGTATTTTAACTCTTTGCATAGATAAATTTATCTCCATATTATGATGAAATATCTTATTCTTATTGTGTTTTTCTATTATATAATATAGAATATTGTATGTTGATGTCTTCATATCATTGTTTTATATTTTAACATACTTTATAATTAAAATCATAATGTTTCTAGTAAATATGTTTTACAAGCATAAATAATCAAACATTAGTTTTCATAAATATTTACATTTTCTAAACAAAAAAGGATTAGCAGTCCTGACCATGATTATCAGTTAAATAAAATGCATTTCAAATTTTCATTCAAACAAGTGTGTGCTAAAACATTATTTTATCCCTTGAAGAAAAAGAACTTATTTTGAAACAGAAAGTATAACTTTGTTTTGTATTAAACTCTTATCATAAAAAAGTTTTAATTATTTAGTTTTTGATATGTAGTTGTTTTTTATCCTAGCAAAAGTAACTTCTAATAAAATGTTTTATGCTTTGTTTCAAAGAATTGATTTTTTTATTGTAATTACTAGGTTCTGTGGGGTAGCTGGTGTATATTAGGTCCTAAATATAGATTTTTTTTTGCCGGGGATACAGGCTATTGTGAAGTATTTAAACAAATTGGTAGAGTTCATGGACCATTTGATCTGTCTGCTATACCAATTGGAGCTTATGAACCTAGGTATGGTTTTATGTTTATTTCATATAATGTGAATGTAATTGAACTTCATTAATAAGGAATTACTATATTCGAAACATTGGTCAATGCAAAACATTGTTATTTCTAAGGTATGTTATAAAAATGTTAAAATACACCTTTAATATGAAATTTTTATTGTGAAATATGTATTAAAATTAATAATTTTGTTACAAAATTTGTTATTTCAGATGATGCAATTTAATAATAAATAATTTTTTTTATGTAAAAACTTGTGAATTGTTAAGTTCATTTCCTTGTTCTTCCCAAATGTTAGACTTTGAATTACTTATCTTTACAGTGTTTCAATGATAGAAATGGTGATTAAACATTGTATAAAATCATCCTTTGTTTGAGATAATTCTCTTGTAAATTTTTTCCCAACATATTATTTTCCTCTTGGAGGGAACTTCTATTTAAAAATCAGAATCTTTCTTTAGTTTGATATTTATTATTGCTCTACAATCGATGTTTTTCTCCTAACCCAAGCTAGGATTTTTAGGTTCTCATCTTTTTATTCTATATTTAGGATGGTTATTTCTAAGTATATCTTAAAATGAATAAAGTAATTTTGTCATAGAAACAAAACAAAAAAATTTTAAATAAAATTATGTTGACCAAAAACCAATTTATATAATATTTTGTATTTTTCAGACAATCATTTTTGAAAAATTAATCAAGAATCAAATTAACATACTGTAGAATGTAGGAAACTTAATACTGGAAAAATTTAGATTTTGAAGTTGTTCATGTATAATTTACCTGCCAAGCATTTAAAAATTTTTATTAATTGGAGTTATAAATTAAAAAACTGTTTCTGTATGCTTCTGGTTAAAGAATATTTTATTACTCTACTAGATGACTATGAACATGGTATGCAAAAAGTTTTACAGAGAAAAATTGTTTTTGACCACCCCCCTCTTATGTTTTTTAATAAATAGGGTGCTTTAATTAGTAAATATAATTCCTGTAATATTTTTTGAGGATAAAAATGCCTTTTTTAATTTGTTTGCAATCTGAATGGAGACTGAGATTTCATCCATAATTTTTACCTTATAAAATTTGTTTCTAGACATTTATTACTAGCATTTCCACATTAGAGATTTAATAGTAGTTTAATGCATATTTTTGCTATTTAATGTTAGAACATAACTTCAGTCATTTCTTAAGTTCATTTTTGGTTCGTGAGAGCTTTTGATTTAGTATTTTAGTAGTTTGAAAGCTAGTTTAAACTATGGTTTTACATTCAAATCAGTGCTCACATGTTAAAAGTGGAATAGAGTGGAGAATGAAAGTAATCAAAATATATCAAGACATTACAGTATTAGTTATCTATTATAATTGATTCATTGCATTGATGAAGAAATTATTTTCCCATTATTCCACAACATTTGGGTACTTTTTAATGTATGCATAAAATTTGAATCTAAGTTTACTAAAAAATATTTGTAATTTCTTCAGTTATGACGTATTTTTAAAACCTAAAGTGGAAAAGAATAAAATTAAAAATAGAAATTTCACATGGTTTGTTAGATAAACTAAGGAAAAATATTTTTGACGTTTATGTTGAGGTTTATTACTCTTATTGAGTTCAATCAAATTTAGTTATTTTGTGTTGTTTAAAGAATGCATAACTGTTTATGGAGATTGTCTTAACAATATCTTCATATATTTCAACAGATGGAAACACCATAGATTTACTATTCTATAGGAAAAGATAAATTAAGAAATGAGCTCTTACAAATAAGAGAAAATTAGTTGCTTTGTTCTCTAAATAAATTATAAATACTGATAAAAATACTAATGAAAAGTTTCTAATGGAATAACATTATGCTGCTAATGTTGTCAACAATTTATTGAAAGTTTTTTCAAACAAAAAGAATCATTAAAAATTTGGGGGGAAAAAACTCCAAGAAAATTTTTTTTTTTTTTATATATATATAAATATCACATTCATAAATTTTCTTTATTTTAAGCATCAATCACATATTATAAGTATCACTTTTATTTTTAATAATTAAATATTGAAATTTTAAAACAAAATGTATTCATATTAAATCGTGACTTAAAAATTATTAAGACTATCTTATAATTTGAGTTTTTTTCTTCTTTCTTTGATAATTTGTATGAAGATAGCAGTAAGTTTTTTTTTTTTTTTTGAAATTTATAAAATTGGTAATTCAATCAGTTTTTATAATTTTGTGTAACTTATTTGACAATTATAGCAGACTTCAAATATCACTCATGTAAGAGAAAGCTGTCATTTTTTTTTTCCTTTAGGAAAAAACAAAACTTTTCCTTATACTAAAATATGATAAAGCAGTAGTCTGACGAATTCTAGTCTTGAAACTCTTCTGTAGAAGTTAATGTTGGATTTGTCCTAATCATACTGTATGTCAGATATTTGATGGTCTTCCTGATTTCAGTTCATCTTTCAAAGAAGAGTTATTTGAATGAAATTTTACAAATTATTTTTGACTTTATATAGCTGTTACTGTGTCCTATCCAAACTCATCAAATTATTTTTTCCTCTATTGCATTATTTCCTTTTTTCGAAACTCATGCAATAGTTTTATGTACACATTTTCTTCACTCATGTTGACAGTCTTACAGATTTAAAAAACTGGTTAAAAATGTTTATTAAATGCTTATACTAATATAACTATATACAATTCATTTACTAATTTATATTTGCTTAAACTGGTTTTTCACATTCAGATTAGAATTCTTGCGAAGGATCAATAATTCATAAAAGTACACCCATTCAAAAACAACCCAATTTTACCTTATACTTAATATATATTCAACTATATATTGGAAATATATATATAAATGTTTGGAAAATAGAGCTTTTCGAAATTGGGATTATACAAGCTTCTCTTGGTAATCACTTGGATTTAGATTTTGTATGGATTGACTGCATGTGTTTTTTTTTTTTTCATTCCTTTATATTTCACTTGAAATTCTTTTAGTATTTTATAAAGTTTAAGAAAGTCTTTACATTTTATTTGCATAAACTTAAGAAGTCTTTAAATTTTACATAGAAATTGTTTAAATTAATTCTATCTATAATTTGTAATTTTATGTACATAATTGCAAAATTAATAATCTTTTTCTATGTATGAAGTAAAATTATCTTTTTATTATAATGTGCACGATAATGATAATTTATTCACAAATGATAACTGGCAAATTATTTATGTAATTTTGAAATATATTTACCTTCATTTTCTGCAAAAACATTGAACTTTTTTGAAGATAAGGAAATATGTAACTGAAAAAGTGTTTAATTTTGTTTTCTATATACAAACTTCTTATTACTGACAGTTCATTTTAAAGAATGAAAATTACTTTAAATTGGAGTTCATACAAAGTTGTTTGAAAAAGTTTTCTGCAATCGAGAGTGTTTATTGTATTTCTAAGTGAAGTATTTTTTATTATATGTAAATTTCTGATATTTTTGTCAGTTGTCTTAATATTTTTTAAAAACTTATCATTTTATTTATTTTTTTCATTATTTAGCTATGTAACACTTGTAATTATTCTTTCTATAATATTTTGTGTGGAATATTTTTCCTGTTTATTAAGGCCAAGCTGGCAAATGAATGGAATGTTCTGATCTTCAGTTTAACAGTCATGGTGAATGACTGGTGAACAAATTATTAGCATGTGGAATGAGTTTCACAATGTGAAAAGTGATCATTAACCAACAAACCAATCCTGTTTATAAAGCATCAATTATTTTTTTCTTCAGAAATACTCTGAGCTTACAAATTACTGAAATTTATAATCATTTGCAAATTTAACTAAGCAAGAAATTGTATTTTTCAGATATTTATTTGGGTTGAAAGTATACAATAAGAAATAAAGGGTTTATTTCCACTTTTCTTATTTAAAGAAGCTTTATGGATAAGTTAAATTTTGTTTCAATTAGTATCAAAGAGTTTGATGAAATATTCTGGACTGTCCTAATGATTTTGCATTCTTGCCCAAAATTATAAATACATAGCTATTCATTTTCAGATGGTTTATGAAATATCAACATGTAAATCCAGAAGAAGCTGTCCAAATACATAAAGATGTGCGAAGCAAACATAGTCTTGCTATTCACTGGGGTACATTTTGCTTAGCAAATGAAGTAAGTCTAATTTATGAATTGACAATTATTTAAAATATGTTAATTATATTAACATATTATTTTTAAAGTGTTAATTTTATTGAAGTGTGGAAATATTTTATTTGAAATCTCTGTAGTTAATACTCTATTCTAAATATTTAACAATTTTTAACTTCAATTGTATTTCATGTTGTGTTCTCAAACATTTACTCATTTTATATGTATGTACAAGTTACATCTAAGTCTTCATTAGAAAATCTTAAAATAGAATTTTGTGCACCCTTTTTTTTGTTGAAGTTTATGGACAAGTAACACATCTTAACTCAAGTTGCCAAGTAAATGTTCTTGGCTTTCTTCAGTTAATTTTTTTTTTTTAATTCAAGTCAAAATGATCTATCTATCTTGTTTTGTCTTGAGCATAAATTTACGATAGCATTTCCCTTAGAATGTTCATTTCTTAAGGTAATTCCAAACCATTGTCACTCTATGATAAACCGCCTAGTGTTTTTTGCATTTAAGATTTAGATTTAGACTCTGATGCATGGAGTTTAGGAAATGAGTTAGATTAGGCATTAGAAATCCCACACAAATTGGTTTAAAAAATCTGAAGTTTCAACAAATCAGTGCAGTTAGTTATCCACAATTTCAAAGATTTACAATTTGCCCATAAAAATGTTACTCTACGTTTCTTAACTATAAAGTAAATAAAAAAAATGGAAAATATTTGAAAAAAATCAAATGATAAAAAATAAATGCAAACAAAATGTGCAAGGAAGTTTGCTAAGTAAGGTTTTTCAAAATTTTAGTTTGTAAATAAGAATTAAAAATACCATTGAATATTGGATTATGTTTGGAACTAGGCATTGATTTGTAAAATTATGAGTGTTTGTAAATTAGAAGTTTATAAAAATGGAGGCTTACTATATTTATAGTAATCCTTATATTTTTACTTCATTTTTTACTATAATCTACTATATTTTTACTTCAGCATATGTTATCACATTACTTATTATGTCCTTTCATCAATTACAAATTTGTAATCTTCAAGCTTTTATTTTCTGTTTCATCTTGCGTATTATGTATAATAATGATATATGTGTAGTATAATTATAAATACTTTTATAACAATGTATTTTTTGTAGAAAATAGTTTTTAGAAATTTATTATTGTGTAATATTACAAACAATAAGAATTATTACCTACAATTCAATTGATTCTACTGTGCTCCATTCACTGAATTGTACTTTTTGCTTTGTTTATTTGTCTTGATGTGAAAGTGTTTAAAAAAGTAGATTAAAATAATTTATATCTCATCATTTGCATTAAAATATTTCTCACTAAATTACATATCACTTTATATTCATAATGAATTATTGAAAGTGATATTTTTTATACTACGACTGATCTTGGTTTTCCACCCATTAGTCTATGTCGAACAGCAAAATACCATTCTAGAGTAAAATGAAAAGTCATCTTCTGTAAAATTTCTAATTGGGACATCATTAAATCTGGGACAAAAGTAGAGGTGGTTACCAGTCATTTCTTAAAGTCCATACAAGGGGCAAATCTGAGAGTGATAGCAAGTGATATCATTGCATTTATCTTAAAAGATAAAAATATATAAATTTAGGCAAGGTGCTAAAAGTTATGAACATAAGGTTATATTGAGGTCTTATCCAACCTTCTAACAGTCATTGTGTATTATAAATTGACTAACTTTTCATAAATTTTTTAAACTAATTTTACAAATTCTACCTACCCTAAATACAACATTTAAGCAGTAAGATGATTTTAATTGCTGGCACATATTATTAGTTTGTAGCATATGAAATGTCTGATTTCCACCATTGCATTTTTGAGTTTTTTCACTTAATGCAACTTTTTTTGAAATACCAATTTATTATTTATCATTTTAATGCTAAACCCTTGCTCTATCTCATTTGAAGTTTCTATTAAAATATTGTAATTTTTCTATATTTTTTTATATATGTAATCATTGGATGGATCCTTGAGATTTGTAAAGAAACACCATTTGACATTGGTATACAAACTTTGAATATGATAATTTTCCCAAAGGAAATTTGTGGCAGGCCGGAGACAGTTGTTGGGTAATGAAATCCAAAGAGTGAGTTAATAAAAATTGCGACTATACTGTTAGAGATCATTCAAAAGGGTAGTTGTAACTCTACAACAATTTTTGTCTGCTAAAAAGGTTTGGCAAAGTTTAAAAAAATAGATAAATGGGTTCCTTATGATTTGTATGAGAATAAAAAGCATGCTTTTTGAAACACACACTTTCTCCAACTTTTTTGCCATCAAATCGATCCATTTCTTAATCAAATTGGGACTTGTGATAAAAAGTGATCCTATATGACAGTCGACAACATTTAGTACTGGTGGCGGGATGCTAACAAATCTGGACAACAAATCCCAAAACTACAACACCATCTAAAGAAGGTTATGGTGATTAGTGTTCCTCAGCCAGTTTTATTTATCACAACTTTCTAAAATCAAGCAAAACAACCACAGCAGAGAAGTATTGTAAAGAAATGCACCAGAAACTTGCATATAAACAGTCGGCACTTATCAAGAAAGGCTCAATTATTTACATTAGACCAGATGTTTCAGCAGTCACTTGTCAGAAGTACACGTTGTGTTACCAAATTCTAGTCCAGCCACTATATTCACCTGACCTCTTACCCACGAATTATCCCTTCTCAAACATCCGAACAACTTCCTATATGAGAAATCAATGAGTTTGTTGCCTCAAGAATTGCTATATTTTATGATGCTTCCCATTGTAAAAATTGTGTTGATGTGATTTGTTTTTATTTTGATAAATAAGATTTGTTTTATGAAAATATATATTTAAAGTAAATCTTAGAAGTCAGCATTTCATGTTACCACCTAATGAAACATAATCAATATTTTTTTTAATGGAAATATGTTTATATATTATGAACATTTCAATATTTTATTATATTAGAATTGTAATGTTCTTCAAAACTTATAATTTGTGGATAAATTATAAAATCTCTTGTGCATTTGTTGGTACTTCATATTCATAACTTTTTCTTTTCCAGTATTATTTGGATCCTCCTCGAAAATTGCGTGATAGCTTAGACAAACATGAAATTCCACCTGAACTCTTTTTTACAATGAAACATGGGGAAAGTAAACTAATTGCTCAAACTAGTCTTATAAACAAGAACTTAAAGAGTACAAAATAGCAGAATAAATATACTTGTCAACAAAAAGACAACTTCAAAAACCAGAGCTTGTACTATTTGTAGAAATGTAAAGGAAATATATATTTTATTGGTAGAATAGTCAGTCGTGTAAAAAATTACCGAAAATGTAATTTAGTTTTATGATGCATAATTTATGAAAAGATATTTTGAAATTTATATTATGAGAAAAATGAGTAAATATGTTTGTAAGATATATATTATAAATTTGTAACACTTGTAAAATTTTAATAAGAAAGTGTTGAAAATAATTGTTTGAATATTTTCTAATTTTATTTAAAATATTTTTACTATAACAATTTTCTTGTTAATATTATATTTAAGTTCCTTTACTAAATATATATATATAAAATTATGTAATATTTATATATTTTTAAAATATATAAACTTATATTTATCAAAAAGTATTTGAAAATAGATAATTTTGTTTTTTAGATCTGTGAATTGTGTGTGTGTGTCTGAATAATATTTCATGATATCATTTATGGAATATATTGTTTTCCATGGAGAATTTTTTTGTTACAAATATAAAATTATTCATAAATGGGCTTTTGAAAAATATTATTTATTTATTGGCTTCTTATTTTATTTAAAAGTTATTCTGTGTATTAATTTAATTACTGGTTATTTTACAATTCCATTTTTGATTAAAATATGTTTTTTTTGGTTAACTTTCTATCTACCTAGTCAAGTTTTTCTGTTTTTACTTGTTACAATTTTTTGCTTTCATTTCATATGATTTTAGTGATTTATCAAAATCATATGATAAAATTCTACATTGAAGATTAATCTTCACAATTTTTAAATGTATAACGATTTAAGTAGTTCTGAAAATGATAACTAGATTAGTGTATGAATGAGGAGCTACAATATCTAGATCAAATTTCTAAAATTTTTCTTTGTTATGATTTTTTTTAAAATTTGAGAATTTTAATTCTAGTTGGGGGAAGAAGCTAAAAAACTTACTTAAAATTGTACAATTACCAAGATTGAAACTTAAAAATGATTTGTTTTTTGTATTTTCTGTATATAATTAAATGATAATTGGAAATGCTTAAATTGTTATAATAAATATATTGATCTACTTATGCTTATGATGAATATATATTTTATGTAACAGGTATTCATGTAAAATTATTAGGTTAGGTTATTGACTTGTTATCATGTCATGACTGAAAATTCCTATTCCAATTTTTTTTTATTTTTTAGTCCAATTGGTTGCATTACCTTTTACAATAAAATTTTCACTTTGAAAGATTTGATACAGTATATAAACTTAATTTGAGGAAATTTATTATTTATTAGGCTTGCAATATCAAAATTTAATGTTCAGAGATTGTTATAGTTAAGAGGGATTATTATTGTTATTTGTTGCTAATATATTTTGTTTTAAAACTACAATCTCAAATTTAATATTTTTTAATTGCTGTACAATACATAAGATTATAAATATTTTACAGCAGTGGTTTTCAATTTTTACTTATAAATTTAAAAAAAAAAAATTATGAATAAATTACATTACTTTGGTAAAACTTGAGTTTTTCCAGATAACTTAAGAATTTTTTAATCAAGAAAAAGAAAAAAGTTTTTAAATAGATTTTAACAAACAATTTGTTAATTATGATTCCTTATTTCACACAATACTGATTTTTAATCAGGTCCTTTCTTAGACATTAATTTCTTTTTTTTTAATTCATTAATTATTTACGTAATAAATATTTTTATGCATTTAAAAATATTTTATTAACCATTTAACACTTCAAAATCTCTTTAACTTCAATAGGATTTATAATTTGATAAATACTGATAAAGTGTAAATTAATTTTTTCTATACCACTCATGATAGTATTTTCTACAGTATTATTCATTTTACAAGTCAGAAATCTTCCTTTTGTATTTTTACTGCCAGTAATTTTTTTAATTTTGGATGATGTGTTGCCACTCGCTTATTTGTCGGGAATTTATAATAAGCATGAAAGAGATATTATTTAAACTAATTTGATATGCAATAAATACTTAAGTTGCTGTGATTTAAACTATAAGTTTAAATATAGGTAATTCTGAAACAAAGTAGGAAAATGTTTTGCTGTTAATCAGAATTCATATTTAAATCAATGACATTAATAAAAGTGTGTTCTTTATTGTCTCAAAATAAATGCAGTTCCAGTAATATTTAAGATGAGAAAAAGAGATAATTAAATATGTGCCTAGAGCAAAAGTACCTTGTTATAGTCAGTTTTCCTAATTTTAGTGATATGAGTACAAAGGAAGAATAGTCCACTTTTATCTTAATTTCAACAGTTCATGAGTTTAATCCTACTTTCTATGTGGAGTGGATATTTATAGTGGTTCAGAATTTACTTTAAACTGTTGTTCAAAGCCTAATAAACTCTTATTTTCAAAACATGACTTTGGAAGGGCACAAAGAAACCAAACCTACTTACTAAAGCAAGAAATGTGTGCATATCTTGCCTTTGAATTCTATATACATATATATTTTAGAGTGGCTAGCATTTTTGCCAGCATTGGATTTTATGGACTTTTGAATTTGCATAAAACTATGGTTGTATGCTTTTGAGCCAACTTCTCTAAACAAGTTTCAGCATTTTATATACTAGCTATTCCAATACTTCCAAGAGTATTACTTTCAAATGTGCAATGCCAGTAAAATGAGCACTTTGAACAATATGCCAATTTAGATTTAATTATTAAAAAAGATTTACTTAATGTGCGATGTGAAAAATAGGAAATAAATTACCATGTAAAAATTATCAGAATTCTAGCCATTTTTATAAATAATAGTTTTTTTAGCAATGGCTGTAGCTTATAGACATCATGAATGTTATCTTCATTTGAAATATTTACTTATTTTGAAGTATATGTTTATGACCAATTTTTCTGAAAATAAACCAATGTGATTGCAAAATGGTACAATTGCAATCTATAAATATTTTTGCTCTGAATATCACTGAAATAATCTCTTGTATATTAATGTACAACTTATAAAGTCAAATGTAAAAAAGTGAGCTTTAAAATGTAGTGTTTGTAAAATATATTTTATTGAATTTCAACACATTTTATGTGCTGAATAGATTGTGATCTTGATTTGTTAATATTTGTGTTCTAACTATGTTATAATTTTAAGTTATTTTCATGCATAAAATTTTTTTTCTTGTTGAATAAATTATTATGCATTGCTGAATGTGCCATTTTGTTATTGCATGCATACATACATATATATTGTAAATTCATTTATATCAGGGTTCGTACAACTCCTGGAATTTGGTACTTTTTAAGGGCCCTTGAAACCCCTGGAATTTTGACTTGATTCCTTGAAAATTGTGAATTAATCCTGAAATTTTTACTTACCTCGATGCATTTACATTTTTTAATATTTTAAAGTTTTCAGTGCAATTGTTTGAAAACCAAATTGACTATTAGCTATTAATGCTATTATTAGATGGCGGCACGATCAATATTCGATTGTGTTCATAACTTTTGACTAAAATAAAGATCTTGGACAAGCACAATAGTTTTATGATTCTGCTCAGTGGGTATTGGGTGTAGTATTTCGATTTATGTGTGTGAAGGTGTTAAATGAAGTGTAATCACTAATATGATCATGTCATGCAATCAAAGGGGTAATTTTAATTTATTCATTTTCTATCCTTTCTTCTGTTTCTGTCTGTTATATTGTACAAAATTTACTGTAAAATTTTTATTTAAAATATACTTTTGATATCTTTTGTGGCAAAAATTGCATATAAGTTCAGTTAAAAGAGATTGTTTATCAATGAAATAAATTATTTAATATGCCTGGTGGAATGTGTTTCTTCAATGACTAGTAAATTTTGGAAAAGCCATACAAAGAATGGTTAAGAAACAAAGAATTTCACATAATTTTGTAGAAGAGTTTAAAAAACATTACAACCGATTGTAAGATTGATGAAATATTTGATCTTATTAAAGACAAAATACTTTTTTATATTAGTTTACGCTCAAGTAAACAAAATTGTCACTAATGGAAAGTGGTTAATTGGATTTTACTACTCTCATAGTTAAGCATCTGTTGAATGTAGGTTTTCTTTGAATAAAAATTTGATGGGGGAGGGGGTAGAAAATTTAAATAATTGTAGCGAAGTGCATCATTGATGATCCTGTCCGAAACATAGGAGGTGTCAATAGTATAAATTTGGTAAAGATCTATTTAGTTTTGTATCTGGTGCATGGCAAAAATATATATTTAGGCGAATTAAAATAGCAACCCATAATTAAAGGAAATCAAAAAGTACTTGAAAAATGAATTAGCAATGAAAATGAGCGTTTGGAAGATGACAGATATGAACTTGAAAAATCGACATTAGGAATTGCTGGGTTAACTTAAAAAACTAGTAAATTAACATTAATGGCAAAATTATAAACATATTCGCTGTGATGCTTCATAAGACCAGGAGTCCATACTCAATATTAACAATGAATTAAAAGCGAAAGTTTTGAAAATTATAAGTTAGCATTTTCTAATAGCCATATTGCGTATTTATAAATAACCAAGAAATGTGAAGATTCATTGAATTATTAAAAAAATAGAAAAGTCTAGAATATGGATGTGAAATTGTGTATAGCTTGCTAGTAAACAAAAGAAAAATTTAGAATTGCTTTTATTAAAGAATAGTGAGGAAAAAAGTCACATCCTGGAAACTTTATCTAATAGTTGTATTTATTTCGTTTTTTGAATGAGTATATCCTGAAATACAATAAATTAATAAATAGAAATCTATATAATGTGTGTGTGAAGATGTTTAAAAACTAACTCTAAAATTACCATTATTTTATACAGTGTTGAAGTAAGAAATGTGAAGAATATTTATTTAAGTAAAATTTTTTCTGTTAAAGCTGTAACTTCATTGAAAGCTTTTGAAGTAATCATTAAATATAATTTTGACTTGTATAAAAAATATTCTCATTAATTTTTGCAATAATTTATTTCTCTTATTTCCAAATATAATTGAAAAATATTGCGTATACATAATTATATGCATATTTGGTTAAGTATAATTTTAAAATAAAAATTATGTAACATAAATGTCGATACCTCTTGGAATTTAATTCTTGGAAATCTGTATGAACTGTGGTTGTATAAGTTTGGAATCGTAGAAATGAATTTCACATATTGATGCTGTTCAAAAACTGAAATACTGCACTTGCGAAAAACTACTAAGAATTCTTAAAAAAGTATGACATTTATATCTCATTTAAAGATATGAGGAATAAAAATTAATATATATATATAGTGCAGTTATGTGCATAAGATTTTCTAGATATTTCTAATTATCATTTTTTGCAAGGGATATGATATAATATTCTGTTGGATTCCAAGTGACGTAGGTCTCCATGGCAACGAGGGCTGATGCAGCTACTAAATCTGCATTCGACCTATCTCTTCCATCAGTTCCTTTGTCTGACGTGAGAAATGTTAAAATATTAATCTATTCTCTTTTTCAGGAGTCATGGAACATGAAGGTCAATAATAAATTGCGTGTCATATTTCCATACGTTACCTCATTAACAGTTTTACCGATACGAAGTGCTGATGTAAGATTAACTCGTCTTCGTATCGGACACACGTTTCACACATAGACATTTGTTTCTAAACGAATTAAATCCTTGGTATGGCACTGTGCATCATATTTTAATCTCATGGCCGGTTTTTAACGTTTACCGTTTTAAATTCTTCAAAACAGACCTTTGAACTATGCTTGATTTTCTTGGAGAGTCATCTCTCACCAAAACATATTTGCCTATTTAAGAGCAATTGATTTTTTATATTTTATTTAATTTAATCGCTATTTTGTAGATTATTTCCGATTTAACTATGACAGCTGTAATAGAAAACAAATGGCTGGATCGAGGGAATGAAAAGTTCTTGTGGGAATGTGAAAAAGTTTTCTCGTCGGCATTCTGACAAAGGTAATTATCAGAAAATTTTCCACCTGACAACCGCGAGAATTTATATTATCGCTCTCCATAATGAATTATGGCCTTAATCACCTAGCAATCGAAATGATGTAGGCAGCTGATCAATTATAGCTTTTTTGGTTGGTTGGGTTTTATGGCGCAAGGTCCAAAATTGGCTATGCTGCGCAATTATGGCATCGAGTTCCTCTTGACTGATGATATCACGTGTAGTGGTAAATATAAAGTACTGCTGGTAATTAAGCTTGAAGTAAGGATTCTTACATGTACAACCAATGCTGGGAAAATATTTGGATATAAATATACATACACTATCAGACATTGCAACACCATCACCAGTCTTTTCTAAAGCAATTAAACCCATCCTTGTCAATGTTATTGGTAGACTTCAGGAATGTTTCCTGAAATACCACACTTGCGAGGTTATAGGGTGAAATTATAGACTTAATGTCATCTAAATGAGAGCGTAAACCATGACAGTTCCAAAAAGCAAAGTAAGTTATAAATAGAGAATTTCCTTTCCCGGAGTGTTGAAAGGCGAGATTTCTATCGATCCCAGCAACGTTAAATCTTGATCAGCTTGATGCAAACTTACAGTTAGAGTTGTAAAAATCCTGGAAATTTTGAAGTATAGGAATTTTTAATCAGAAATTTTAGGAAAAAACAGGGAATTTTGAGGGAATAAACTCAACCAACCATATTTCGTTTAAAGGATTGCTGTGCCAAATATTTATAAAATGAAGTGAAGTAAATTACATTTAATTAAAAAAATATCATATTAAAAACAGTAATGCAAAAAAATGTCTGCTCTGTCTGTTAAATGTCTATTAGATCGAAAATCAATATTTCCTGCTGAAAAAACAAAATTACTTGTGTAAGTAATAAAAATTATTAATTAGTATTCAATTAAAAATACCTAAGATTTATTCTCAAGAATTCAAAATATTGATATTATTTCTTTCATTAGAAATTCATGCTTAGGTAGAAAAATTATTTCTTGTAATGATTTAGGTAGAGAAAAATTATTTCTTTAACATTACTGTTTTAAAGTTGTTCTCCAAATTGCATATTATCACAAAATTGCTTTCTTTACATGGAAAATTATTTCCTTTGATTCATTTCAATTTGTTTCTTAAAATGAACAACTAGATTATGTTCACAATAGAAATTTATGAAAGAAATTAAAAAATAATTTGTCTTTTAAGCAATTTCTTAATATTACAGAAATAAGAGTTGAATCGAAGAAATCAAAATTGTAAAACAATAAGGATTGCAATTATAGAAAACAATGGAAATATTAATTTATCAGGTTCATTTAACAGCCTAGGACAAATTCTGATTTTTAGGATTCAATTTATTATATCCTTACAACAGTAAAAATGTCAGTTATATTTGACTATATAGTGGTTATTTAGGATATCTGGATACTTCTTTTTTTTATTTCTAAACGGAATTTACAATCTTTATTTATACTGAAATATAAATTTTAATAAAATGATACCTGCTTGATTAGTATTGTAGATCATGCACACACAATTCTAACTTTTTTTTCACGTTTACTATGCATAAATTCCTTCAGAAGAGATTTTTAGTTTCTTCATTAAAGCACGGGTTATTGTAGACCGGAATCTTGATTAAAAGGTAATTCATTTTGGAAAAAATAAACATTTCTTAGTCAAATGTAGAAAAACATTTTTTTCTAATGCCCATCTGCACTAAGGATATACCTTATTCAGCGCTACAAGCGGAGAATGTGATGACATCTTTTACAATGGGGCATCCAGTGGGTGTGCAACCTGCGCCCCGAAAGTGAAGTATAAAGAAACACACAGAGAAAGGAACATCGATGCCCAAACCAGGATTCGAATCCGGGACTTACTGCTTCGAAGTTAAAGACGCTAACCACTTCGTCATCAGTAGGCATATAGAAAAAAAATTATTGTGAATAATTTTATATGGCCATTCATATATATATACACACACACGCATATTGATAAAATATATAAATAATGAATCCAGTTAATAAAGCCCGTTCCTGAAATAGATAAGTTGTGAATTCTCTTAAAATTTAAGAGCTATTAAATTTTTAATTAATCCCTTTTAGGCAAAATATAAAATGAATGCTATATTTTTAACTAAAAGCATCAAAAATTTTAATTTTCTTTATTTCTTGCTTAATAAATTCAATTTTTATATGCCTATAAAATTAGTATATATTATTAAATAATATTAACACAAAAATAAATTATCTATATCAAATTTGTTTCTAACACGAATTCTAGTATCGGAATAAAAATTTTTGTCGAGTAAAAATTTTTAATACATTCAAGAAAGACATAACCTATATATTTTATACCGTAGTAAATTAATATATATATATATATATAATTACCTCCAGCCTGGAGGCTCAGGCTTCCTTTTTTATAAGCACTCAAGATACAAGCTTGCCTAGTAATACTCCTGGACACTAGGTATCCAGGGATATAATATTATATATATATATATATCCATATATATATATATATATATATATATATATATATGTATGTATATATATATATGTGTGTGTATATATGTATGTGTGCATATATGTATATATATCTGTGTATGTGTATATGTATGTATGTATAGATATAATACGAACAAATAAAGGGAAAAAAGTTATAGTAAGGATTAATATTGAATTAAATATTTCTGTTCTAATCCAATGGATCAGAATGGTGAATCATATCATTACTCATTGTTACTATAAATATTGTGATACCATGCAAAGTATACTACCAAATTGGGAGCACTTACCTTAGGTTATCAAAAAGTTGAGACTTATTTAAACTTAAGAATTATGTGTGTTTTGAATGTTCTATTAGGGGTTAACTTAATTATGTTAAAATACTGCGGTGAATGGCCTAACGACTAGACACCTATCAACCATTAGACCTATTCTCTCTGGTGCTATCAAAATCTGAGTGAGTTTTAAATGTATTCTTTTTAATAAAAATCTTTACATTTATTGTAATAAGATAGTTAAAGCTAATTTTACATTATAGTTTAATACCTTTTGAAAATTAATTTAGCGTTTTATTTGTTCAGATATTTTGTACTATTTTAATTTTTTAAATTTGTTGTATGTGTTTTGGAATAAATTTAATAAAAATACTCGACATTTAATATATTTTTACTGATTTTATTGTTTCGGTTGATGGCTTACGGCCTCTTTTTAACATTTAAGGGATAATTGAATCGAAATTTACAGTTTTTGTTAAGTCGTTTCGGAACCAATAAGAACAATCATGCTCGAAACAGGAATGGAATCCAGGAACTGTTTTTACTGAATGAAGTAATTAAAAAAATATGCCATTGCAATAAGCATATGGGAAAGGATTTACCGTATTTGTATCGAATGTGGAAGATATAAGTTGAGCTTTTCAAAAAGTACACTTGAGTAGATTTGTTTCATATAGGTTTTCTAATATTGCACAAATAATATTTAAATTATTTTTATTTGAAGAATGGATAAATTTGTATTAATTCATATAATTTATGGGTTAAATGAGGATGAGAAATCGAGTGTGGGGGGGGACTCTTGAAATTTTGCCCGTATGTTTTTACCCAAGTACTTCATTAAGCTTGTAGTAGCTGGGTTTTTTGGTCGAACCATTTAACGCATGAAAAAAAATAATAATTTATATATATATATATATATATATATATATATATATATATATATATATATATATATATATATATATATATATATATATATATATATAAGCTATCCCCCCGACATAGTATTTTGAAATTACCTAATTACCTAAAATCATTTGAATTTCATTAGAATAGCGTTTTCAATCACGCGAGAATATATTTTAAAACCATCTTTCATGTATGGCTTGAATACATGAAAGATGGTTTTAAAACATATTTTATGACGTTAGAAGCATTTGTCAAATTTTGAGGTAAGTATCATGTGTCTGAATGAGACTATTATTTTGAAGGTAGGTGGATCACTCATGAAGTATTTGAGAGTACGTGAACTAAATGTTTTGAGCGCTAATGTTTGTTATGCTAATAATAATTTGTAAAATAAAATTATAGGCTGATCAGCCTGCATGTTGGTTGAAGAGATATGATCTTTTTCCTATATTGGAATCAATGGCTCAGCGAAATGCCTATTCATCTGTCGAAGTGGCTCGGAACATCAAGGCACGAATCATTTTATATATTTGCCATTTTCGTCTGAAATCACTTTTTTAGAGCTCCAATTTTAATGTGCTATTTTGAAAATCACTTGAAACTCACAAATATAAACAAACTTCAGCTTTCCAACTTTCATGTCAAACTTACAATTAAATAGAACTTTCAAAATCAACATTAATTTTAAATACTTCCGATTTCATATTAAAGTATCTAAAAACCCATTCCAGTCTTACGATGCTAATTAATTACAGTTTTAACTTTTTCAAACTCAGCTTTTACAAAAACTTAACATTCTTCTGCCACTTTGGGCATTTTGCCAAAAATGTATTAGTATAAATTAATATACTTCAAAATTTGTCACCGTACGGAATAAATTTTTGTTTTTTAAAATACTAATTTCACATGCATTTCACTCTTGATGGCTTTAGAGTGGTCGCGACGGCCTGGATGGTTAAGGCGTCGTTCTCGTTATTGGAAGGTAGTGACTTCGAATCTCGACCTACTCGAAGAACCGTCGTATTTACCAATGGCGGTTGCGGCACATAAAATGTCGTGAATGCAATGTCGTCCATATGAAATAATACCTTTGAGTGGCAGGCCATGTCTGAGATTCCTACCAGTTCGGACTCATGGTGATAAGGTGGATCCAATAGGATTCAATTGGAAATATACATATGTAATAATAGTAGAACCTTGAAGAGTACAACAGTGAAGAAATATTGATATTAAAAATCAATGAAAACATCACTGCAATACAAATTATTTCTTTAATGCGTGTCCTAAATGAAAGAAATTCTGATGATCTTTCTATAAATCATTAAAAATAAAATTTAAAATGAATGACAAACAAAGCTTTTCGTTTAGTTTTGTTATGACGTTGAGACCATATAGTTACATTTTTACACACGAAGCCCAGTGGCTATTTGGACCATACACCTGCCAGTGGGGTGGCAAAGCTTCCGGAGTAAAATATAAGAATAAGTGCACTTCAGTTCCAATTTCCATTAAGGATTAAATAATTTATTGATACTTTGGCATAAGCAGAGATCTTTTTTTCTACACTTTTATCACATATTTACAGATTTAAATTAAACTGTGCATTTCTTGCACTTCTTTACTCTGATGACTGAGCTTGTACACGATGGATAAGTGTTCTTGCTTTGGATTAAGAATTCCTAGGTTCGATTCACACTTCAAGCGAAGAAATTTGTAGCTGTCCTAATATAATTGGCCTTTTTTCATAATTGTGTGCTAAAAATGACAGTTCAGCGACATTTTTCTAATGCGCTCTAATGTTAAATATCTAAACTTTCTCTAATGCGCTCTCAGAATTTTCTTGCAAAATTGAATTCATTGAGTACTCAATAGAGAACAAATATTCTATGAGTTTAGATATTTAACGTAAACTTATTGTTTTCTTTACTTAGCTAAATAGTCATTTTATTTGTGAATCTCTTAAAGGTATTTCTTGTCATTTTTTATACATAAAGACCAGGAACTAAGAATGTAGACAAACTTCTTGAACTGTTATCTCAAGACCGAATTTTACTGAATTGTTACTTCATTAGAGTGCGTGGTCTATTTTTAAAGGCTGCTTATATATATATTTAATAAGTGTTATGAATTCTGTTCAATTGTTCATCAGAAACTGACTTTTAGATGTACAAATGAACAGTAATTAGTTCGTATAAAAGTCAGTTTCCCTTTTATTATAAAATGAATCTTTGAATAGTTATAATTATCATAAATATATAATTTTTTTTATCGAATTTTTTCGATAAAAAATGTAAGTTATTTTGAAATTTACACGTATATTTGTAAATTTACGTCCTATATTTTGCTGAGTATGTTATTGGAACTTTCTACAATTTGTTCGAAGGTAGAGCAAATATGTAGATTTTGTTCTTCTCGTTTTATACATTTAACAAAGTCTGAAGGAAAAAAAATTAAAGTCAAGTAACATATTTTGACAAATTATAAATAGGTGCTTCAAAACTTACAGCTATTGCAGGTTTATCTTGTATGTAAGCCGGTATTATAGTTGTTTTGATGTTTTACGGGTGACAGAATCAACTTATGTTAAGTCGAAAGTTTCCACTACGTATAAGTCATAAATAACTTTATTTGCTCTGATGTCTTACAATTTTGAATTTCTAGAGGTCTTGGACGTTTTAGTCTGAATCAGCGTGTCGTTGAATGATTATTAAAATTTGAATAAGAATGCTTTGATAACATTTTAACTAGATGGCGCTTAGAACTACATTTGGTTTCCATGATCTAACGTGATTTTGTCACTCATTACGAAGGAGCTCTATGAAAGGGGAAAAAATGGATTTAAAATATCACTGAGATTTCTGTTTACACAAATAAAGGGAAATAAGAGTTCAATAGAAACATTTATAATCTCTGCGGGAGCAATTTACATTTCGTAACATAGGATTTTTATCAAATTAAAACCACTGTTGCTAAAGATTTTATTTTTACAAAATGAAAGGCTTTATTTACAGCAAATCTTTTTCTTTTTACATGTTTTTGTGATGTCAAGAGTTTCTTTTTCCTGTTCTGTTGATAAATGAAATTTCCCGCCATCTCTGTTCAGCATGGCATCGACCAGAAACCTATAAAACAAAATTAATGTTTTTTCAAAAAACTTTAACTTCAACCAGTTCTTATGGATGAACTGTACGAGAAATTCTTACAATTCAGTATAATAGTCACACACACCTCTGATGAATTCTTAAAGTTAAGTTTATAATAACACAAGTTTTTTATTTTAACAAAGTGATGAAAGATTTTTTCCCCATATTTTCCTTTTCCAATACTTATTATACAGTTCTTGTAATTAAAATGGAAATATTCTTAGAAAAATTTTGCTATAAATAAATTAAATAAAAATTAAAAAAATACATATTTTGACGTTTGTAAAAACAGTTAGGTTTTAACAAAAAAATTCCACGTTAGATTTTATATTCATGATATTTATCCAAAAATTATAAAAACAATGAAGACAAAAATTTTTCTTATCCTCTTTAATTTAATTGTAGTATTTACTGTAAGGAAAATAATCTTTTTATTTTACTCAAGGATTGTCTAATATTTTTATTTATTTATTACAAATTTCGTAAAGTGAAAACAAAGCAATTTTTAATTTTTTTTCAAAATGAAATTCTACCAAATTTTCACATAGCATAAATTAATCATATATTCGAAGAAAATACTTCTTATTTGAGCTTGTGAAAAAATCCGTCGACTGCAATGAATGAGTTAATGAAACGCCAGGGATGTAAAAATGTTTTTACATAAATGTATTAAGTAAGTTATTATAGGCCATCCAAATATTCTTCAAATACAGTAAATCCGACTTTTCTTCTGACTTTCAGCCGTTCTGGACGGACGCACTTTTGCTCTGCTCTGATTTTGAAGACTTACCACACTCATGCTATGGATAGCACAACCTTCGACTGACGCAAGCCAAGACTTCTTCAGTTAGAAAAAAAAGCAATTTTCATTGTTCTTGATGTGGAATTTATTTTACCAACTAGATTTATTATGAAAAATAGTGTTACTGATGGAAACTGAGAACCAGGAAGATATAACTATATGCAAGAGCTTGGTTGCTTGGATTTTATGAAGGAAATTAGGGTACATCTCTCTGTGTGTGTGCTAACTACTCACAATCATCTCTAAAAGAGCTTGATGATCTAATAGCCCTGCGAGAAGCCCAGGAAAAATAAGTCGCCTTCAGAGAAACTATAAAGTCTATCAGTGCAGGTAACTATAGTCTTGATTCTGATATGGCCGACCCCCAACTACTCCCCTTCCTGATAAGGAAATGTTAATGTTAAAGATAAAAAATGGCTAATGTTGCCGTAACTAAGAAAAATACTTAAAAAAAAAAATGATGGAAGGTGAGGTTCTACCGACATTTTTGCATAAGAGTATTAATTTGATCTATTCCTATGGTTAGAGTGGGCTTCGAACCTTGAAACATCCTGTTGGAGGTGGAAATTGAATGCAGAAATAATTATTGAACTGGAGTCTTGACCCCAAACTATTCAATTCCCAGTTTGGCATTATATGTTACGAAACCAAAAGAATATCATTAAATAAAGAGTGCATTTTTTAAAATTATTTAGGTTTACATTATATAAGGTTTTATATGAATCAAAGTTACAAGATCTTCTTACGTTGATTTTTGAAGTCATATACTTGCTGTCGATCAAACAAAATCAGGAATGCCAGTTTTTTTAACCCCTTAAGGCACACATTAATTTCTAATTTTCAGTCAAAAAATCACCTATTTTTTTTCTTGCATAATCATATTCTCTAGTGCATTTTAAGACATGATCGACAAATAAAAGTAATTTTTAACTAAAAATTTAATTAAAAAATCTTATTTTTAATTTTGGAATAATTTCACTTAAAGTTGTCTTTTTTTACGCTCCTTTGTATTAGAAAAGACAACATACAGGGGTACAAGTATAGGCTAATTTAAATATATATATATATATATTATACAAACAAAGTGAAAACGATTTGATTGCATGTTTATTTTGAATTTCAAGTTATTAAAATCAAATTAAATCAAATTTTCATACATAAAATTGACTAAAAATTCAGTTTGGTATGATATACCATGAAGCATGGTACTGCGCAAAGTCCAACATTACAGTTCCTACAATAGTATCTTGTTTCTTTCCTTATCTTTTTACCCCTCTCATCCCTTTTACTGCAACAAACGGCGCAATTTCTACAAGGGGCCGCTTTCTTTTCTGTAGGTGGTACAAATTCGGGAAATGCATATCTGTTTGTTTCAGTTAGAATTATGTCCATGAGAGAGTTATCAAAAAATAATTCAAAGTATGACAAAGCATCATTGTAATCCGTCAAAGTAAAACAACAGCCAGGGTTAGCTTCAAATCGAAATCTCGGTGGTGCAACGTTTGGTTTATTTGTACTAATTTGATACCAATTCCTTGCTATATCCAAAATCTCGTCGTCATTATCTTCCGATTCATTTCCATCACTCAAGAAATCATCACTCTCATCGCTCAAACTGTCTGATAAATTGGCATATTCAAAATTATCATCGTCAGAGTCGCTCATTATCAGATAACTTTTTTTTAAATTACAAAAACACTTAGTAATATAATTTGCAGTTAACTGCTTACTTTTATTATATTTACGTAATAAAAATGGATATATTACCACAGATATATACACCAAACGACTGCTTTATAACAAAGAATTCCTAGCAAACTTATAGCTAATCATCAAAATGCGCCACCTGATTTACACAAGAAAACTGCTGAATAGTGGTGCCATCTATGTCAAATAAGTTTAATTATAATCTAGCCTATTTATTTTTACTGGAACGGATCTCAGACGAGCATTAGAAATAAAATAACGCGAGATACAAGGATGCCCGTGTGAGACACGGGCATGTGCAAATTTGCCGGAAACTTTCGCCCGTGTGAGACACGTTAAGGGGTTTTAAAAACAGGTTAAACATGCATGCTCAATGTTTGCTTTACAATATCAAAGTAGGCTTATCAGCAGATGGCCGAATATGTCAAACATTTGGGAACAGTGCTGGGAATGAGCTCATTGTATGTTAGTAATTTCAAAAATTCAGGTTGGAAGATTTAGGCCAATGAAAAAGACTTGTGGCCAGTATTTATGTCCAACACCCTCGAATTTTACCGCAAGGAAATAGATCTGTTGGAGAACAATAATAATTCTTATTTCTCTCTCACCTCGATTACAGATTTTATGAAATTCAGAAAATATGCAATTCCACATGATTTAATGAATTTAAAAAATAAAAGTACACGAGAGAACTTTAATTTTAAAAAAGGAATAATTTAAATATAAATTTTATACTTAATTGACACAAAGCATTTATACATAAATAATTCTTTCAACAACTTAAGTTTAAATTCATTGATGAATCAATTTAAAAAAGGAAGCACTAAAAGTGTCATTAGACAACTCCTAATCAGAGCATTGCTACACAAATTTTATCAATAAAATTTTTAAAGCTATATAAAAAGATCTGAGTCACTTTAAGAAATTGAGAATTTAAGCAAATTATTACAATTATAAATTATTTGTTTTAAAAACTACGAAATATTTAAACTAAAAAATCCTCATTTACGATAAAACATTTAAAAAAAAAAAAACTTTAAGGAAAATTTTTTGCTATTGCAATTTGTATTTTTGAAAACACTTCGTGGTAAGTGATAACTGGGTGACTTGATAAAAAAGAAAATAGACAATACAAACTACATAATTTCATATCATCAGCTATATACTTCCCAACCGTCACAGAAACTTGTAGCACAAGGTGTCTGACACAGTGAAACGAACAGCTTAATAGTCGAAAGCTGTTATAAGACACTTGAACATCTGGATCATCTTTACTTTCAAAGGGGAATTTTCAAAGATAGTGGGTCATATAGGGGCCGTCGCGAACTTATTTCTCTCACCGGGTCTGATACCAGAGTAACCAAACTGGTTTTGATGTCACAAACGAGATTGGCGAATTTTGGAAGATTCTCGTAGAAAACACGCATCTACTTTTGAATGAGAAATTTAATTGATATAATTTAATTGTTATATTAAACTTATTTTGATTGATTTCAGCAAGAAAATATCAGCAGAATCTTTGTGGGGATTCTGAAAGGTAAGTTATTATTTTTACTCAATTTAAATACCCCTTCTTGAAAGGACTTCATGAATTAAATGTTGTATACCAAAAATAATGTTTCATAAAACACTTCTCTTTCATTTGTCTTTTGATTTTACTTTTCTATATTGAACTTTATTTTAATAGTTTATATTGTCATGGACTTGCACTTTATTTAGAAGAAATTTAATTTAACTGAATATGAATGTGGAAACTCTTGTTATAAACTGAATTATTTTTAATGTCTGTGTGCTGTTGTTTTGAATGAGAGTTAACTTTAATAACAGTTCACTTTTTACTTACCCCAATTAATATTTTACTTAGTTTATATTTTGAGAAATATATAAAAAACTCATTTTAAAATATAATTAAACTTTAAATATTTAAGAATATGGCACACATTCAAACAAAACATTGTCAAATTTTACATGTGTATCTAAATTTTTAGTGTAAGCTTGTTTAGAAAGATTTGTCATGATTAATTTTGTAATAAATAATTTAATTTTCTAAAAATAATTAATACTGTTTGAACTTGTAATGTGAAACTTAGAAATTCTTCTGAATTTTGTTAAACATTGGTTGATAATTTTTTAATCTTATTGAACCATAATCTTAAGATCATTGATCAAATATTTATTGTTTTCTAAATGTTATGTCAAGTATTTTTCTATAAATTTAATATCCCTATAAAACGTTTTACTATTTTTTGAGAGCAAATTATACATAAACACTTATGTTTTAAATATTTATTTTAATGTGTTTCAGTACACTAAAGATATATTTTTTTAATTTCAGCTTAATATGGGACGCAACATGTTGTGTGCCTTTATGTCTCGTTCAAATAACGAATCCGAAGATTCTTATACAACAGTTTTTAAGCTTCTCCACTGGAGGGAGGAATGGATTAAATTCATTAACCGTGCCGAGTTTGAACCAAGCTCATCTGCTGTAGTGTGCATCATTTTGAAGAGAATTTTATAATTCAGGAAGAAAGAGCTGTTCGTGATGATGGTACAATTTTAACAGTGCAACGAAAAAAAACTTGCACTTACAGATAATGCATTGATTACAAAATTTGAAAACCAACCCTCATATTTATCGAAAATCTGCCTATTGAGTGGAAATCACCATCTTTAAAACGACAAGAAATGGAAAAAATATGAAGCAAAATTTTCTCAATGGTACAAAGAGGATGTTATTTCCTGATTTTAAAATTTTTTAAATAATTGAAACAGCAAGATCAATGAAAAATGAATAGTGTCAAAGAAAAGTTATTTTGTTGGATTTTATTTAATTGAAGAAAGTGATTATGCGAAAATTATTGTGGCGTTTAAAATGTTAGCAGATCTTTCTGTTAAAGTACGGCATAAAAATGCAGTTATTAATATGCAAACATTTGAATGACATTTAGGTTCTGAACATAAATGTGACAAGGGGACAAAATCTGATTCGTTTGTTCGTTACTTTCCTTATATGAAGAATGTTAAATTCTGAAAATAAATTTAGCTTGTGCATTTTATTTTTCAGAAATTTCTTTAAATTTTGTCAGTGAGGAAGTATTTAAAATGAAGCCTAAATTCATAATGAAACAAATTTCATTAATAACACAGAAACACACATAATATTTTCTACATTTATTATTTTGAGGTGTGCTTAAATGTACTATACTTATCCAGCAGCATATTGTTAAGTTAGGAATTCGCAAATCATAACACTGCCTGCCTCATTTATGTCATCTTAAGAAATTGTCATCAGTTTCCGTTTCCAATTATACAAAAAAAAAAAAAAAAAAACCTACAATATTGAGTATATTTTATGAGGTTAAGCTTACTAAAAGACCATGAAAAAATAGTGAATTTACTATTAGATGAAATTTACGTTAATCCAATGTCATAAATCTGAAAAGCTTATTGGTGCTTCGAATTAGTCTAATTCTGAAACAATAACTGTTTTAGCTTTTTTGTTGTCTTCAGTTTTGTCAAAAAACAAGGATGTTGTAGCTTTTTTTTTTAGTGAGGAATCTCACTGCTGAAGATTTGCTGAAATATACTCACTAAGTGTTGGAATGTGTTCACAAATCTAATTTTACTCTAATTTCACTGTGTTAGCTGTAATTTCTGATAACCGAATAAATCGAAATATGTTTACACTGTTCTATGGAGGTGGTGAATAAAAATCATCCCTTCCACACCCATTTCGTCCTGAGAAAAACTTTTTTTCATGTTTGACAGTGTACATTTAATGAAAGCAGTTAGAAATAACTGGCTAAATCAAACTTTCAGAAACCAGGTTTTATTTTTCCCAAGCCCTACAGAGGAAAAGTTGTGTAGTGGATATTTGGCTGACTTGAAGAAAGAAAGAACTGTATGAGTTAGAAAAAGAGAAGTCTTTTATTAAAAAACTCCATATTATCGCGTAAAGTACTATATCCTAGTAATATAGAAAGAATGTAAGTAATGCTTTAAATCTGTTTCATGAAACAAACTGTGTAACATTAACCTTAAATAAGCAAAAATTGAGCCCAGATGCAATGGACACTAAACTATTTATTCAACATAATTCTACATGGTGGAAAATTATGAATGCAAAACATCCTCTCAGCAATCACCGTTGTTTTCATGATCTAGCAGCACCAATAAAAAAAAATTATTTTTAAAAGGATTTTAACATTTGATTGACATAATGGATTGAACTTAGTACTTTAAAAGCAGAATATAAAAAAGCTCTTGGTAATCCTGGCAAAGGTGGTAAGTTGTCAAAAGAAACATTTTGTGCTTTTCAATTTACAATAAAAAATGTAATTGAAATTATTCATTATGCATTTGAAACGCTTGGTCTTTTTTATGTTTCACTTGGAAAATTTCAAACTGATAATTTAGAAGCTCGTTTTGGTCAATACCGCCAAATGAGTGCCAGGAATTCTAACGTATCTTGTATTCAGATTTTTGAATCTGAAAAAAAATTAAAAATTCTTAACTTGATTACTTCATATTCCCAAAGAGAAGATAAGTTTCAGTTAACAGATTTAAATTTTGTATGACGAGATTTAGAAAATTGTGAAATACCTGAGCAATTCTACGGTGCTTTAAATACTTTAGATGCTAATATCACAGAAGTAATGCTAGTTATTATTTATATTGCAGTCTATGTTGCTTATAAAATATCTTTCAAATTAACTTGTACAGCATGCATTTCAAAACTTGTAATATATGAAGCATTAATTCTTGAATGTTCAAATGAGATTTTTAAATATTTAAGTTTTATTGACAAGGGTGCTTTTAAATGGCCCCAAAAATATTTAATATTTATTACTATTATTGCTTTTCAAATATTTCAAAATTTAATAGATGAAACTTTATGAAACTTCTTTTATTTGTTATCTTAATCAAATATTATTTATTCAAATTGTTTTAGAAAAACTAGAATTAATTGGTGTTCCACTGAAAAATAAATGCATTTGTGTGGAGTTGAGCAAATTAATATTGTAAAAAAAAAGCTTTTCTGGTTTAGCTAATATTCTTCACAATAGTTAAGGTAAGGAATGATAAACGTACCACTAAATGTCTAAAGCAAAAATTTTCTGCATTAATAAATAGTTGATCAAAAATAAATAAAAAAAAGTTTTTTTACAGTCGATAATTTTTAAATTTTGCTGTTTACTTCTAGTATTTCACTGTAAAATAAATTTACTGATTTTTATTTTTAAAAAAAGTACAGTTGTATATTTGATGTATCACTCCTGCAAAACTAATGGTTCACATTTTATCAATATTTTTCAATTTTATTTATTGTTATGAAATGTAATTACATGGAATTTTAAAATGTGCTTGTAACAATTGTTGACTATTTCAACAGTGCTCTTTTCAGTTCATAAAGTTAAAGAATCAATTTCGATATATATTTTGAATTCAAAATATTTTATATCTTTTGTAAAATGTGTAATAAATTTATGAAACACTGTAAATATACATATGACTGCAAATTATAATTATTTTTTAAAATTCAAAACATATTTTTATTTAGAATTGTATTTTAACTTATTTTAGCTTATGTTAAAAGTATCTGATTTATATAAATTGTATTATTAAGGATTTGTAAGGATATATTAAGTTTTATATCGCATCTCTGTGTTTTAGTAGTAGATATGTATAATTATAATATATTGAACATGCAAGATAAATTTTCTAATATATAAGTGATAAGTTATTTTTTAAATTTATGTCTCATGAGAATTTGTTTTAGAAGATTTTAAATTTTATAAAATTTTTACATATTTGTGTTTATATATATGTGAAACATTACTTATCAACGATTTTTTTAAAAAATTTCTTTTGAAAGTTTTGATATACATTATATATATAAAAAGGATCATTAGATATAAATGTAGAAAATGTTACAAGATTTCAGAAAATATAACAAAATTATTTTATAAATTGTATATGTTTTTGTACCAATTGTATTTATCTAAATAAAATTATAAAATCATGACTCTTACTTTCTTTCACAGTGTATGTTTATTAAGATGAAAAGTAATTTACATTTCAATATTGAATAATCACCTTTTGTAATTTCCACAGTAAAAATAAGTATTTTTTGTATAATAATTGCTTTTATAAAATTTATACTTTTATTCAATATTTACAATGAATGTTATGATAATTATTTTATGAATCATCTAATTTATTTTCTTAAATGTAATTCTGTATTTTTAAAATAATAGACATTAATAAGAGATTAATGATTTTATGAAATTTATGTTAAGTAATCAACACATCATAGGCAATTATAAAATGTATGCTGCAGATATTATTTATATTGAGATAATTTTGTTGAGTTTTAACTGGTTTAAAAATGTTAATAATAGTTTTAATGAGTTAAATAATAATTTTGTGTTGGTCTAATTATACATAAAAGTTAATAAATATATTTATTTCGAAAATAATTCTATCAACTGACGAAAAATAATTTGTGTGAAATTCTTAAGTATTGTTTATTTATACACTGTTAGTATTACATTACAAAATCATAGAAATGACATCATTTATGTTGTTAAAGTTCAATAATTATTTTGATACTCTTAACAGTTAATAATTAACCTAATTTTAAGGTTAATAATTGTATCACAATTTCATATTAAATAACAAACGTGTATAAACTTCATAAATTAAGCAATTGTCTGAAAATCCGTCGAAACTAAACTTTCGATTCACCAGTTCTCGTCTGTGACGTTATAGAAGTTTATATCAGGCCCGGTGAGAGAAACAATTTCGCGATGCTACCGGTCATATTTACGTGTCAGAAGGGAAAAGAAACCTGAAAAATCCCCAAACATTTATCCTTCGGGTTCATCATTGCCAAGTTCTAGGACCACGCCTTTCAGAATGAAAGGTTTCTTAATGCCACATACCAGCCATAATTCAAAAAATGGGAGATAGATTAACACTTCATTTTATAGAATCACCCATTCAACAAACTTGCATAGTAAAATAGGAATTGAACCAATAGATAATAATATTACGTAATAGAAATTTTTGGAAATTTTTAGAAATAGAAATGAATTTCAGTTAATATACTCTCATATTTCATTGTAATAATTGACAACTAGATTTTCTAAAAAATACAGGTCTCTTTTATATAAACATTTTAGAAAGATTTGATGATAGTATTATAGATATATAAATAGCAGAAGAATTTTTATTTTGTACTAATATTAATTCCAGACATGCGACCACTAAACCATTATTCTTGATCTCGTTTCTCAATACTTAAGAATAAAATTATAAGATAACAGCGAAGTGCAATTCGTCAATACGTTTCTTATCCATGCACTGACCAGAGTTACACAAATTGCAGACAGAAGAATCATAGCAAAGGAATATAAAAACATGTATTTTAATAGTCGAAAATTATTTTGGAGAAGACAAATAGAAAAATGCTTAGGTTTTACGCATAGTTATTGTCATAGTTCAAAATTAAGGATAATTTTGAACTATGACAATAACTATGCGTAAAACCTAAGCATTTCATGTCCATAAATTAAGGATAATTCAGAATCACACAGAAATTGAACTCTAAAGTAAAAATTTCACAAGTAGAATTATCACACACATCTAGAAGAATAATATGCAGATTGCAAGAAACCACCAGAGGGCGCCGATAGCACGTCACAATGACGAGAATGTAAGAGAGGGATATATAAGGAATGTTTGCAAAGAAGTAAAATTGTTCACAAGCGATTTAAAAGCATTTTAGTGCAATAACCGCATAGTTATGGCACAAAGGATGCATTTCGATGATGTTTTACGTGGTAGAATTATCGGTCGTCTGGAATGTGGACGTACCCAGCCGGAAGTACCCCGCGGAACTTGGAATCTCCCAGAATGTCATCTCCAGGTTTTGACAATGGTTCCAAGATGATGGTAATGTGAGAAGACGTTACAGCACAGGTCGCCCCAGAGTTACAACGCCGAATAAGGACCGGTATTTGGCAGTTATTGCCAAACGAAACAAACAAAGTACATTCTCAGACCTATCTCGTCAGCTACTATTACGACAATTTCAAGACAGACCGTATACATATGCTTAGGGCACATTGGTATATACTATCGTAAGTCTGTCAGATGTGTTCCACTTACCGCAACTGACTGTCGTCTCGGTTAAGCTGGAGTAGATGTCCCGTGTGGTCATACATTGTAAACACCACAACAGTGGTCTTGTGTGATGTTTTCCAACAAGTCTAGATTAAGTCTTCCATTTGATTCTCGCCAGACTTTAATATGAAGAGGGCCAGATACCCGTTACCACCAAGAGAACACCATTGAACGACACCGTTACGGTGGTACAGGATTGCTCGTTTGTATAGGAATTATTCTGGATTCCAGAACTAACCTGCATGTTCAGAATATAACCATGACAGGCCACATCTCTCGGGATGTCATTCTAGAACTACATATACGTTTGTTTCAGGGTGTCATGGGTGCAGAACTTCTGTTTATGGATGACAACGCCCGTCCTCACTATGTAAATATTGTAGAAGACTGCCTTCAACTGGAGGATATCACCCATATGCACTGGCCAGCATATTCACCAGACTTGAATCATATAGAGCATGTGTAGGACATGCTTGGCCGACGAATTGCAGTCCGTCAACCATTTCCCACATGTCTACCAGAGATACATACCAACCATGTTATCTTGGTTTTTGTAAATAGGTTCTTTTTTGAAATTTGCTCCAGGGAGAAAAAATCGCAATTTTTACAAATGATGTCAAACAAATAGCATCTTTTTCCCTTTACCTTTTGTTTAATATATAGACTTTACAAATAAGACCCATTTTTCTTATGTCTCTTTCTTTACCTGAACTGGCATTATGCTTAATTTATGGACACGAGTGTAATTGGAAATATCAAAATATTTTAAATAATTTGTTACAGAAGAAAAAGTTTCCTTCTTACTTCATGCAATCATCCACCATTAAACCTTCTTTTGCAGATACTTCTGTCCAACCAATATAATTTCCCTTCTTGTAGGCGTATTCGATTTCGTCTTGGGTGACATCTCTTGCAGACAAGTCGCACTAATAATAAATATAATAAGGTTTTTTACATTGCTAGATAAGAGTGAACTAAAAATATATGAGAAGTACTGGCTAGAGATTCATTTCATAATTTTAAAATTACAAATATTTAAGTACATAGAAGAGAGGGTAATGTACTTATTAAATCTTTTCTTCCTAAATAGTTAAATCTATTTTTGAATTTGGAAAAGGAAAATGTAACTATATAAGTAAATTTTTACTGTATGACTATTTCAAGGGAATATTTGTATATTAATAGGTAATCATTATAAACTGAATACAAGTTAAAAAAATTTCAAGTAATAAAATATGATACAGACCGAAAGTTGTGGATTTTCTGTATAAAAATACCCTTACTATAGCAGATTCTTCATTTGTTAAGTGGGAAAAGTATGTGATATTTTATTATTGTCTTACATTTATGTAAGTTTTATAATTTTGATTTCTGATATTTTGCTTTATAATTTTTCTGGTCAAGTTTAATTAATATTTTTGGAAAATCTACAAAAGTTTACGGTATAATTTGTTTGTCTCTCAACAGTAATTTCTATCAAAGGAGGGCTAATTAAACTGGATCCTAAGTGAGTTCTAAGCAACTATGAACAGATAAACCTGAGATGGGAATCGAGCCCACGAAAGGTTGAACTTAAGGCCATAGTGCTATTTGTTCGGCTGCCAGCTTGACTTTAAGATTATATGTCTTCTAAAAAATTAGCAATATATTATTTGGCTATAAATATAAAATTTGTTTACAAGGAAAATTTATAAATTGTTTAATATTTGGCTTTAAATAATAAGCTTTTCATACCACTATTAATAGCATAAAAAGTGTATAATTTTAATTGTGTCTCTGTAGAACTTAATAGTATCAACACAAAAGCTACTGTCAT
This sequence comes from Latrodectus elegans, assembly GCA_030067965.1. NCBI lineage: Eukaryota > Metazoa > Arthropoda > Arachnida > Araneae > Theridiidae > Latrodectus > Latrodectus elegans. Next base: position 45,789,458 of record CM057809.1, read on the forward strand.
CATAGAACGCAGCTTTCACAAACTACTCTTAATAAACATTAGCTTTAAAAAATTCGGGGAGAAGTAAAAAAAATATTCAAACGAAATTACTTGTGCAAGGTAGAATTGATTTTATTTATTTTTTTGATAAGAGAAATGATTTTATTTGTGATGCAATTTTATCGAGGGTGCTCAAGGATACAATGAAGGCCTAAAATAATTAACATTTTCAATTTATTACAATTACGATAACAAATAATTTCAGGTTTCAATGAAATCAGGACAAGTATTTTGCCCTGTCAAAGCTATAGTCCTTTGGAATTCCCCCACAGACCGTTAGGTGACGCAACGATAGATTATCAATTTTTCGTGTTAAGCACTTATTGATCGGCAAGCGCACACTTTTTTTATCATTACGAATAATGAACAGGTGTTTGCGCGCTGATTTTCACGGATAGTTTAGAATGGCATCGTTAATTTCTTTGAATGTATTATAAGAAATTAGTAATTGGATAAATTCAAGCCGTGAACTGATTTATAAGAATAAAGAAAATCCGCATGTTTTTAAAAATGTTGATAACTGTAGTTAAAAGTTTCAATTGATATTCATTTATTAATACTAGTTTGTTTGTCGCTCAACGGTCATTTTTTGCACACGAGAGCTAATTAGACCGGGACCTACGGCTTAAAGTGGATTCCGAACCACTACAAACATCCATGCCCAAGGTGTGACTCGAACCCACGATCTGTTGAACCAAAGGCAAAAGCGCTAACCATTCGTCTGCCAGCTCGGCTTTATTAATTCTAGGTCTACCTAGTACAACTAATTGTATTTGGTTACATATCATAATTCTATTAATAATGTTAATTAACATAATTTAATTAAATGATAACCGAAAAGATTTTTTCTCATTTGACAAAATAAACAAAATCTTGCTTTAAGAAAATATAACTAATTTCAAGTTTTTCAATTTTAGATTAACAATTAGGAAAATTTTTACATCAAATATACTTAAAATAATTTATGTTTTCACATTTCTGTGTTTAATAACCACACACAATTATGCTTAATGAAACGACATAAAGAAAAATGTTCCACCAAATGATTAAATATTAAAAAATTGAATTTTCAAGCTGTAGACCCTCAATTCAAAATATAATATAAATAAATATTTTATAATTTTACTTAATCACACACAAAGTATCATACATTATATTTTACTTTGGAAAATACATAAGAATTAAATTCAAGGATCAGAACACTTAAGCTTTTTAAATTGAAGTAAATTTATTCACAAAGAATTATATACATGCAACTTAACTTACATACATACAATTTAATTTCGTATACATGAGATGTTTTAAGATAAAAATCTCTTTATATTTGAAAATTAATGATTTCATAGCATATTTATATAATCAATTAAATACTAGATGAACTTTTTGTCTAGTTGTAATATCATAAAATGATAGGCCTGCCAGTAGAATTGTAAAAATGATATCACTCTACCTTTTTCATTATTAAATAAATTTATAAAACTAGGCATTAATAATAAAAAGGAAATTAGATTACGTTTATATAACATAAAATATTCAGTCAATACTTGTCAATTAGTACTTTCCTGAATTTTTGAACAATCATTATTTTTGATTAAGTATTTTCTGATTACGATTTCTTTTTAATGCGAGACTATTTTCAATTCGAAATTATTAGATTCCTCGCGATTTAGTAAATTTGTAAATTAAAACATCACACACACTTAAAAATAAACACGTGACAAAATTCAGCTTTAGAATGCTTAGCTATATTTCTGGTGCAAATAAACATTCATAAAAACAGCAAATTCCTGGGGCACTCAAAAAGCAATAAAGAAACAAATAAAAAAAAACTTTATTAGTAAAAATTTGGCATAATTTAACTGCATTTTTAACTTGCTAAACTATAAATTAATCTATAGATTTCTAGATTAATGAATACGAGCAACATATTCATAAATTTACAATTGAAAAATATTTACGTGCATTTACATTCATAGATTAAGTTTAAAATTTCAAATGTAACTTCAATTTTAAACTAATGACTAAACTTAAGATTTCAAAATTAAAGTTAGATTTGAATCAATTCAAATCGAGTAAAACTCAATAACTTATTCTAAGTCATTTTTGACAGGAGCCTTCAGCATTTAAAATTATGGTTAGTTCGCTCCATAATCTTTTTCTATATTAATTAGTGAACCTTTCTGTTAATATGTTTTGAACAATGAGGATTTTCTTCAAAAAATTGATAAAATTTCTATTTGATTTTTAAATGCAAAGTTGCATTGGGCCATTTTAAAATAAGTTACCTGTCTGAAGACTTAAAACAAATTTTATACAGAAAGCAATTTAAATTTCCCCTTTCCGCTGAGTCATTTGAGTTGTAGACAGCAATATTCTTTAAAATGCTCTATTCTCCTATTGGTGGAATTCTTTAGCTCACTTTAAATACCTTACACTCCTCTTGATTTTGGGAAATGGTATCACCCTTCTTCCGCTGGCCGGAAAACGAGAGGGCAGACTACCACTGTCTAAGTTGTCAGAAGTAACTAAATCTGTCATAGTTGTCAGATTCACTGAACATAGTTTCTTTATCGATGTTGATGAACAGAATATGCACACAGGTTTAGTTGTATTCAATATTATCGTTTCTTATCATACCATCCACTTTTTCGTAGTTAATTTATTTTTAATACACATACGAGAGAAATGTTTTTTAAACACATTTTTAAACTAAAATTTAATAATAGCCATAGATCATCATTTAACATTTCTTATCCCGTGAGACGTTCTGAGTAAAAGTATCCCAATTATTACTTGATTTGAAAATCAAGATGCTTTTTTAGTAGTACTAAATTAGAATTATATACAGTTTTTAGGTGATTTTTTTATAAAAAATTTGTTTATCAATCTACGAAGATTTTTATATACACTAGTGCTAAATAGACTAGTACTTTCAGTTAACGTGGATTCTATACCACTACAAATCTCAATGTTTGAAATAGGAATTGAATCCACGAGCAGTAGAACCAAAAGCCTGAGCCATTGATCTTCCTTTAGCAAAGAAAAGTTAAAATAAAAAATAATAATGACAAGTCAACTTTACCTTATTCCCGAGTAAAATAGCGGGCAATAACGTTCCGTCTGGTAAATGACATTTAGCATCAACATCTTTTTTCCATTTCATTGCACTGAGAAATGTATTTCGTTTGCTGAGATCGAACATAACTATACAACCTTGAGCATCTCTATAATACACTCGTGTCATCCATGTAAATCTTTCTTGACCTGAAAAAAATTCAACGTATAACATGGAACTATTATTACTGAAATTTATTTTTAACAAAAATGTGTTTTAAAGTTCGAATATTTAATTACTTAAAATATTTTTTTTCTAATAAAAGTGAAATTTTCTGGAAATTTTGTTTGTCTTAGCAACTGTTTAGCGTTTCTCTCAGAGCGCCGCCCGGGATATGATAAACTCCCTTGCACTCCACACAACTAAGCCACTGAATTAATTCATTGTCGTTATAAATCAAAAGTTTAATATAATGTTGGTTTGAAAAAAAGAGTTATTTTTAAATAAACTCAGGAATATTCCTGAAGCTGTTTAAAAAGCTGAAAAAGTTCGTAGAAGAAATTTACTTATTAAATTTAATAAAATTTTAGAATATTTTCATTAGTTCAAAAATCTATATATTACAGAAATCATACTTTGATTGATTTCTTTGACTATACTTTGATCACTTGATTAAATAGCGTATTATCTTAATTGGTTATAGTGATTTGGAACTAAGAAAGCTATTTCCGATAAGTAAACTTCTCAACGAATTTCTTTAATAATAAAAAAATAAGTTTATGGTATTAAGCAAGTGAAATAAGACATTTACATGAAAATATTTTCCTTGTGATAAAACTGGAAGTAGTCATTTAATTTCGTGTATGAAAAATCATTCTAATAAGCTTCAACTATGAAGAAAAAAAAAAAAAGAAAAAAAACGATTTTTTAAAATTTAAATACAGACAAAATATAAGATATCAGTAATGCTTTTTTATTTAGTTTGGCTCATTATGCTGAAGGGTGTATATTTTACATAGAAGACTATAACATTCCTAAATAACCTCTAAAAGGTAATACTATTTATAACAATTTTTTTTCAATCTGATTGACATAAATTTGATCACTATAAAATACTGCAAAAAAATAAAAAATGATGCAGGGAAAATATTTTAAGCCAATTATCTTCAAAAGATTAATATAAAAAGCTTACTAAATCTGTAGTAAATTGTGTGAAAGATGAGAATGAAGAACTGTTTCTCTCAAAAGTATAAGCAAACAATTTTTTTTAATCTTTTTCTAAATAGTACAAAAAATATTTAAAATAAAGAATGATAGTGAATTTAGTCAATAACGAAACTACTTATATAACATATGAAATTCAATTTAAAATGTAATTTAAAAAAATTATAAATTTAAAAATATGTTTTCACCTGCAATGTCCCACAATTGAACTTTGATAACTTCTTTCTTTGATTTCCACAGAACCTTCATTGCAAAATCAACTGAAAAATGAAGTTATTACTCATTATTGCATACAATTCTGTTACTAAATATTTTACGAACAATATTTTCATTGCTGAGTAGATTGTTCTAAAACTGCAATTTTTTTGAGATAAAAATTCTAAAGTTAAATGTCAGTTTCAAGAAACTATTAAATGTAAAAGTTAAATCCTTTTTATTTTCACATTGGGTAATTATGAATTACGCATTAGTTTTATAGACGTTATTGGATATATTTCGGGCGTTGCTGACTAGTTTTATTTTCAAAATCTGCATCAGTGGTGATACAAAATAGTTTCCAAAAAGTCATAAACATCCTCAAGAGTTTTTTTTTTTTTTTTTTTTTTTTTTTTTTCCCCAGGAAATTGAAGTATTTCACGATACTTCTTTAATTATAAAATTATTGATGAAGTTTAAAAATATTAGCGTCTTAATTTTTTTTTAATGTAAAATCTTAATTAATTTTTTTTAATGCGAAATGAAAAATAATTCTATCTTAAAAAATGTGGTAAAATTTCAGCTATATCTAAAAAAAATGTTGAGTCTGTATGTTGTATATTGTTGTTGGGTACACTGTGTTTGTAGGAAGAGATGAGATGCTGAAAATAGTATTCAAACTGCCGTCCCCAGTAATTTCTTCCTTATTCAATTAATCTTTTTTTTCCAAATTATGGCTTTTGAGCGTCTGAAGCAGATATTCATAAAATGTCTAGCGTATTAACCTTGGGAAAAGTTGAATGTCAACAAATAGCAATTGTCGGCTATTTTTTTTTTCTAGAATCAAAAAGTCAAGAAATCTAGGTCATTCTATTTTGTTTTGCTCAGATAGTTAAGTTCAATTGCTTAAATTGATAAATTATTGCTCTTTAATCTTTTTTTGTCAATCTTCTAATATGACCACAAATAAAAGAAAACGATTTATTTTTAAATTATTTTAATTTTGATGAATAATTTCCAAACGCCAGTTTAAATAAATAAACATCAAATTATTCTGTAAAAAAGAAAACTACTTACTCGAATTCAAACATATTAGAGATACAAAGCTCAAAAATTTACATTTCATCAGAAAATACTCAAATTGATATTAAAGTGACTCCGATTAAGCAAAGAGTTAACTAACACTGTTACGTTTGACAAGAAAAAGAAAATACAAAATATCTAATATTATTTTTAAAAAATTTCTTTTTTTGTGGTAGAAAAGAGCTTTCACTGAGATGTCATCGTGACCACGACCAAATTAATGAAACACATGAACGCAACGAACATAACTTTAGCTCGTTCAAGGGATAATCACATGAATTGCTTAGTTAAATGGGAAAAACATTTTACAGTTTGATTTAAAACTAATATGAAGCCACGGTTATTGTAATATCGTTGACATGTTTAGACCATTAACGGCGTAAAAGCCAAAACGGAGAAAAATTATTACTGTGTGTATATCATGATCATCATTCCTTAAATTTGGCTATTTTAGCCAGTTGCTGAATTAAAAAGATAATTGCCTGGGAAGTATTGAGAATTATTATTTGTTAATGAATACTCCTAAAAGAAATCGCGTTCTGAAAGATAGTATTTCAAAACCGTGTCCTTCAGCAGAGAAAAAAATTATCTTAATGGTATATATCTGATGAATCTATAAGGCTGAGGGAATTACTTCGTCTTTGCCCTTGAATTAATTTAAAATTGAAATAAAGGTTTATCTATTGAAGCCAATATATTCTCTTTTAAATTCATTAAGGAATTCCAGTTTAACACTTATTTTCAATGGGAAAGATATTTTTATCAGCGTTCCCCTTCTCAAGGATTTTAGTTGACCTCATTGCTGTTTAGCTGTATGACGATATTGACTATTAAACCATTAAATATATAGTTCTACAAGCGTAGAAAATATTATTGCAAGCAAATCACGTATTCGACATGTGATTTAGATTTCACAAGTGAATCACGAGAATTAAAAAGATTTACAATGCTAATTAATGCCATTTACATTTTTCCAATTAAGCTAAACTCTGAAAAAAATTGTTTGAAATTCAAGCCAATCTGAATATCTTGTGTTGAGATGGAGTCCGAAATTAAGAGATGTGTTTCCCTTGTGTGATAACGGTGGGGTTTATTTCTATTTATAGGACACTAATTTTATGGTAAGCTTTGAAAAACATGCTGCTTCTTAAATTTTAGAGACCAGTGTAGCTTTTCAAAATTTCATTATCTAAAAAAAAAGTTGTCAATTTATATTTAACAATACCAGGAAAAATGCTAAAAAAAAAAGTATTTTCTAAGAACATTTTCAGATGAAGTCGATGGATACCATGTTAAGTTTCTGCCAGTCAGAATGAGTCAGATTCAAAACCACGATCTGGTAACCAAAAATATTTTGTCTTTAAAAAACAAAGAGGAGGATACAAATGATGATGGCAGAGAAAAAAATTTAAATAACAGTGGCTCTTTCGTTCATTTATTTCAGTAGATATTTTTAGACAGATGTATTAGATCAGTGGTGCGCAAACTAGAGGTCGTGACCCCTGTGGGGGTCGCCTGAAGTTTTTTGGGGGCCACCAAATTTTTATGAAATGCATCATGCCTGCATGCTGCATACCACACAGTGTACATATAAAGAGTGAAGTGCCGTCACTCACAGTTTAATTGCAATTTCATTCTGTCCGCTCTTTCTTTGACTGTAATGCATGTAAAGTGTGAAGACGCAAGCTTTTCACTCAGGTAGATAGCGTCCTCTTCGGGACAATTCGCCAGTTTTACTGAAAACCGCCTATTTGACTAGACCTTAACCACAAGAAAAAGGCAAAAATTCGCTTCCGTGATCAGCCAATCAGATGGTGAGGTACGCGGTGTATCTGATAGTCAGAGTGAAGACGTGAAGTGTTCGCATGAAGTTGTAGCATGTAGCAATTAGCCTGCAATTGTTTTAGTTTATCCTCGAGTTTTATCATGTAACGTTGTGTAATTATGATTTTATATACTTTTATCGGGCTTTGTATTACTCTGTTATCAGGTATGTACTATCATTAGAGAAAGATCTCTGTTAATTTTATTGAATTTCTTGAAAAAAAAATTATAAAATTTTATACATTATTTGTTTTAGTTTAGATAATTTAACCCCTATCTTCATAATGGATAAATGGGTAATACGTACACCAAGTACATCTTCAGCTAACAAACGAACAAATTCTGATGAAAAGTCACAAAATACTGAACTAAATGCCTGATCCAAAAAAAAAAAAAAAAAATACAATGAGTAATTTATTAAGTATGGTTTTACATTTTGTGTTGTTGATGATGAAGAACGCTCGATATGTGTCATTTGAAACGAAAAATTAGCAAATGAGAGCATGAAACCATCTAAATTAATAAGGCACCTGGAAACTAAACAAAAAGTACTTCAAAATAAACATGCCGATTTTTTTCAAAGACGAGCCGAAAATCTGAAAATTCAAAGTGCAGATTTAAAGAAATGTACAATACCATACGAGCTTCTTTAGAAGTTTGATTATCTAAAAAGAAAAACAATGAAACCCCATACAATTGGAGAATTCCTTATCCTTCCTGCAGCAACTAAGATGACATCAATTATGCATGGCAATAAATATGGAAATAAACTAAAAACAATAAATACCATTATCAAGAGATACCGTGTTTCGGAGGATTTCCGAAATGTCACTAAATATCGAGTCAGAAGTCATAAAACGTATATAAAATTCGCATGTATTTGCTTTACAACTGGACGAGACTACCGATATTACTAAAATGTCACAGCTAATTATTTACGTTAGGTTTATTTTTAATGAAGATATAACAGAAACGTGTTTATGTTGCAAAAGTTTAGAAGGAAAAACAACTGGAGAAAAAATATTCGAAGTAATAAATGAATATTTTGAAACAAACTCCCTTACCTGAGCAAACTGTGTTGCTGTTTGTACTGATGGTGCTGCAGCATTAACAGGTTCGAATAAAGTGCATAGAGGCTTTATTCAGAAGGTGGAGTCTCGTGTCATTAATCACTGTAGGATTCATCGGCAAGCTCTTGTTGCAAAAGATATGGTTGAAGAGTTGCACAACATATTACAAGAGGCTGTTAGTTCAATTAACTACATTAAATGCAACAGCCACAACAGTCGTCTCTTTTCAATACTTTGCAATGGGATGGGCTCAACATATGAGAGATTACTGTTACACACCGAAGTCAGAGGGCTTTCACATGAGAAAATACTAAGACAGATATCTGATTTGAGAAATTAAGTATACATGTTTTTAATGGAAAAAAAATATAGATTGGCAAGTTATTATATCAATGTAGTTTGGCTAGGGAAGCTGAGCTATTTAGTTGATATTTTCGAAAAACTTAACGACTTAAATTTTAGCTTGCAGGGTGAGAATTCACACTCACACAACTATCATAACTTCAGCCAGTAAAATTCAAGCTTTTAAGAATAAGCTTATGTCTCTGGCAAACTGAACTGAATAAAAACAACACCAATATGTTCTTTTGCTTTAACGCTTTTATTAAGGAAAATAATATAGATATATCTACATTTAAAAACATCATTTCCAATCACATTGAAAAGTTAAAGGAAAATTTTTCGAGAAGATTCGAGGATTTTCCTGAAAACGATCTTAGTTGGATTCGTGATCCATTTTCCTTTGACATTTGCAGTTCAACTCTTCAAATTAGTGAGAAAGAACAATTGATAGATCTAATTAGTGATTATACTCTTTAAAATCAATTTAACACTCAGTCTTGCCAAAAATTTTGGCTATCCGTGGAAAAACAATATCCCATTTTATGCAAGAATGCCATCAGAGTGTTAATACAATTTGCATCAACGTATTTATGTGTGTGTGTGTGTGTGAAACTGGACTTAGCAAACTATAGTTTTTTTAAAAAAAACTAAATACCGTTCACGTTTAAACCTTGAAGATGATATTCAAATTGCAATTAGCAACATACATCCAAACATCGATGAGATAATTAGAAACTTACAGCCACATACATCTCATTAAAGGGCAATTTACTGATTTTTGTGTTAATAAAAAAGTATTTTCTTAAAATTATAAATAAAATTAAAATGAGTCAAATATGATGATCTTTTTATTCGATGAAAAGAAAGAAATGCGGGAAATATACATCGTATTTGTGAACATTTATCTCTTCACAGGGCTTGCCAAAAATTTTCTCTCTACAAAAGGGGTCGCAGTCAAAACAAGTTTGCACACCACTGTATTAGATTATAGCATAATTATATAGCTGGCATGAAAGATATTGAAAAATACAAAATCATCAAATTTATTAAAAATAAAATAAAGCTTAATTTGTTATTTCAGTACTTTATTTTTATATATATCTAAATAATACATTTAAATTAAATATAAACTAGCATTTGTTCGATAAATTTTATGTCTTGTTATTTAAAGACTTGGATAAAATATAAAGTTTAGATTAGAAAAAGCTCCATTTTTTAAAACAAACTAAACCAATATTCTCTTATAAAGTATTTATTTATATTTAGTTTTAAGTTATCAGATTTTTGTTACATTTTTTTTACATTTGCACTTTTCCTTGCAAAAACATTGCTAATATCATTGACTTTCAGAAAGATTATTCTTTAACACAATCTCGAATTACTAATACTTGACCTGGAAAGCAAAATAAATTTTTCTTCACAAATTGTAAATTGATTTCTGGTATCCGATTAAATTTTTATCCTTGTTTTGTTGCTAAAATATAAATTTCTTCGATTTGAAAGTCTAATATGCTCTCTAATAAGTTTTGTGTATCACTTTTTGTTCTCTTTACATTTGTACCCGCAGTTTCACTCACCAATATTACCAGAAGAAAATTTAAGATTTGTAACTTTATCCTTTTTGCCTGTAGTTCTAAATATTTTTTAGAACTTTTTCTATATTTTCTTGCTTGTTCTTGCCTAGTTAAAATATCTGTCTAGTTGAATTCCATCATTCTCATTCTAAATCACAAAATTAATTGCAGTTAAACAGTCATTTAACAGTGAATCATTTTACACATTTGACTCACCTTCCATTTTGATATTGATTTTATAAGTGTTGTTAAACTATCACTACTAAAACTTGAATTACTTCTTCGGTTCTAAGATATTTGATAGAGTCATTTAGGAAAGATAACGACAAACGTACTTTAAAAGGTATCTCAACCATTGTCTCATAAGAAGCATGTTAAGGTAATTGTAATAAACTTCCAAATTTGTTACATGATATATTATTTTATTACCGGTAAGTGATTATGTCAGTTATCGAGGATTAATCATAGTTACCACTAATCTTGATAAAAGTCATAAATTATTGAATAATTATCACATAATTATTGCCATTTAGTTTATAAAATCCCTAATTCGTAATAAGAAAAGCAATAAATGTCCATAACGTTTTTTCAAAATTCGTTCAGATTGCTTGGTTACATGGATACTATCATGACCTAGGCCGCTGCTAAGCAACATGGGTTTTTAAATGAAATTGGATTTTTTTTATATCAGTTTAACGTGATTTCATTAGTTTTTCTATTATTATAGAAATGGTTACCATAATTCTTGAAGCACATTCATCAATTAGACATGGTGTCAGAAACAGAATGTTCAAAAAACTTCAAAAAGTATAAAAAAGGTTACTAGTGAGACTAGGATGATTTACTTCTGGAAAGTTGTCATAAGAGAAAGGTACCCAGAAAAACTCATTAGGCCAATGATTTTCAAAGAGATGAACTCTCATGTTCTAAGCTGATTTAAGTAACATGAAACTGCAACAAGATAAGGATTTCAAATTAATATTTAAATATCAAGACTACTTGACGAAATTCCTGCAGTGGAATTCTTTAAAAAAAAAAAACGTGCAGAAAGTATATACTATTTAAATGACACTTTCTTATATTTGGGGCTTCCAATATACTTAAAAATGACAAGGATCTCATGTTCAGTAGTTAAAACGTTAAATAGGCTTGTGCAATGTGGCTAAATTTGAAAATTGTGCATGGAAACAGACTGCTCGGTTTAGTGTACAAATCAGGATGTTGAAAATATGCTAAGTTCTAGGTTGGAAAGCAATAAAACTATTAAATGGTCAGAACGAATATGTTTTGTGCAATAAATGATAAACATGTCATTTTATAGTTGTATCAAGTGTACTTCTTTTGAAGGAATGTTTGGGATACTTTTAAAAAATAGATTTGAAAGCATTTTTTCTCACAAATGATTATCAAATATCTTAGAACTAGAAGAGAAATTACGGCTTTGATGGAAGCATTTAACACCGTTTTTGATAAAACCAACAGTGAAATAGAAGATAGCTCTAATGTGAATATTAAGGATCTATTGCTAAATGACTGTTTAACAGAAATTAATTTTGTGATTTTGAATGAGAATGAAATTCCATTTTAACCAGATGGATATTTTAACTAAGCAAGAACAAGTAAGAATATATAGAAAATGTGTTAAAGAAAGTTATGAATCGGAGTGAAAAAAGACATTGTAAGTTTCAAAGCTTAAATTTTTTTTTCTTGTAATACTGACTATGAGTCGAAGACACAGTGAAACTATGAATACTAGATGTAGACAGAGCAAGAAGTGACCCACGAAATCTATTAGTGATCACATTAGAATTCAAAACTGCGATATTGTAGAAATAAACAATATACCAGAAACCAGTTCACAATTTGTGAAAAAAATATTTTGCTTGATTTTCCAGATTGAGCATTATCATTTTTCTGATCAGTGATTTTAATATTGTGCTTGCAAGTCAGAATGCATTTCTGAAGAGTCTAAATGTAAAAAATCAGGAAAAATTGTATAATTATAAATGTAATAACTTTCTAATGTATCTAAATAAGTAAACACTTTTTTAGAATATGGCTTTAATTTACTTTAAAACGAAAAAAAGTGTCTTTTATAAATTCTAATAATATAAATGGTTTTCTTTTTCCAAATCCTTAAGTTAACAAGACAAAGTTTATACCTAAAAATATTAGCTTTAATATTTAATTTAAACTTCTGTTTTATTTAAATATATGCAAAAATAAAGTATTTACTGAAATAACAAGCTAGACTTTATTTTACTTTTATTAATTTTCATTATTTTGTATTTTTCAATATCTCTCTCTTTCACGACAGATTATATAATTCTCTTATCTAATAATTCTGTCTTAAAGTATCTGTTGAAATGAACAGCCGAAAGAGCTACTATTATTGAAAATTTTTAATTGAAAGATTATTGTAAGTTTTATTCTAAGTCATTATGATTTTCTTCAAATTCTTAAGGTTAAATTGTGAGTATAATTGTTTTTTTATAGGAAATTTATTAATATAAAGTATAGAATATATAGTATTATAGAATAACACACATGTATACATATATACATAGTTTTACTATATACATAGTTGTACTATACATGTTCGAAATCAATTGTAAATTAATGAGGTTCATTTTAGAGCTTTTGTGTTTTAATAGTAGATGAACCAAATAACAGATTATACTGGATTTTTGTCGAAAATATAAAAATATTTCAGCAATTCTATAAATTTGTTACTATATATTTCATTGCAAAGAGTATAACAAGAAGATTTGAAGTGTTTTTACCTCCAACCGTGCCTTTATAATCTTGGCGAAAAACATCATTCACATATCTTTGCACAAAAGATGTTTTGCCAACAGTTGCATCCCCAACAACAATCACTTTGAACAATCTCTCAACAGTAGATGCGGAAACTAAAAAAAGAAAAATTAACTTTGACGTGTTTGAAAATTTATGAATTTATTTCAAATTGAAACAATATATTAGCCCAGTATATGAGATACATTCCTCGATTTATAACAATTTATAGTTATTTGCTGTTAACTGTAAATGGCCAGTAGCAGTAAATAACTATAAATATCGAAACAAGCAGATGCCCAATATATGAACTACATATTAAGAAACAAGAAATATAAATATTTATCTAAAGTAACTTTTATAAATGTTTCGATTGTAGGTAGCGTAAATGATACACTAACAGTAAATAATGACAACGTTAATACAACACAAAAACTATCGATTAAAAATCATTGAAATAATACTTCAAAATTGTATTAATTATATTCATGTTTGGCAGATCGCAGAAGTGTTTCATATACTAGCCATCAAAGCAAACTCAAAAATATTAGGAAAATATCACTAGATTTCTAGACTTTGAATATATATATTTTGTGGTTTGATAAAATACTTCTCTAATCTGCATAAAGAGCGTTGTTTAACTTGAAAAAATTTTACACTCTTACATACTTGTTAAATTTATATACTCATCTTACAATAATTTATGTTCACCAATTTGATTTCTTAAAGTTACTTTTTATATTAAAGAACAAGTGTATATGCAGAGTACAAAGAGAATATCATTATCTGTTTTTGTTCGAAATAAAAACAGCTTAATTTCCAAACTATCATTTTTAAAGGAAATGGGATTTATACAACAAGTAATTCATATAAAATAATATATGTATACTAATGAAAGTCCTGTAATTTCAGCTGTGAGTTTAATGATATTAAATAAATATAGAGCAATCAACATCTTTTAGGGAAATGTAAAGTATGTTTATACTCCATTAATCTTTAGTACAAAGGTCTAATTCATGTTAAAAGATTTTCTCATACCAATGAATACAAGTAAACATGGTTTGTTTTGCTACTATAGTAATCAGCCTAAATAGTTTTAGAGATATGTGATTCAAAGGTTAAGAAAAATTGATGAACCGATAAATGAAATGGGTGTAAACACTAGTTGAAGGTAGTAATAACAAAAACAAAATAGATTGCAATGAAATAACTCATGGAATTTCAGATAATGACTTGTCGATTTGGTTTGCTTGTTGCTCAGTAGTCACTTTTATAGCATTATGGCTAGTTTGATCAGAGTTTCAGTTTAATATGTGTGGATTCCGAACTATTAAAAGCACCAACATCCGAGATACGAATTGAAAGTAAGAACAGTTGAATTGAAGATTTAAAAGATAACCATTCAAAACTGCCAGTTTAGCTTCTGACTTGTCAGAACACACGAATCCATTCAATAAATTTGCGCAAAACATCGGGATTTTGGACTTATCTCAGCCTATAGCAAGATAGCGTTATCATAAACAAAGTTTCCAAATAATTTAAGGTTTCATGTAATGTTATTCAGACTCCAAAATTAGTCTCAAGATCCAAGTTGATTATGTATTACAACTTTCTTATCATGGTTATCTAGTTGTTTTGATTAGCAAGAGACGAACATTATTGTATCAATCTCACAATTATCCTTACAGGAATGTTTGTAGTTATATTTGTTACATAGGTTTCTTTCTTCATACTGGATTTTATGCAAGATCATTTTCATGATACCATAAGATATTAGTTACACAGAGGGTGTTCACACATTTTTGTAACGATTTTAATTCTCTCCATCAAATTAAATATTAATTTAAAAATAAATATATAGTTGTCATAAAATTGTTAAAGGGATTAAAAATATTTTTAAGGATGTAGTCGAAAATTTACTATAAAATTAATATTTACAAAGGCCGAACATTAGGGCCTAAGCCATTAGTTCACGGGCTCTCCAATACTTTTCAACAATGCCCTCATACTAAGAAAGAACCACACAATTATTTAAATGTTCGAAAGTCATTGGTTGACCAGAGTCACACAAAACACAGTCCGAGGAATACACCACTCCAATCCTATAGAGATGGTCCTGCAAACAATCATGTCCAGTTAGACTTTTAAAAAGGGCCACCGCAGTCTTTCTTGAAAAAACGGGAACAGCTCTTTTCTCCCCCAAAATCTTCCATCTCTTGTGCGTCGCACGTTGAACCATATCTTGTTTAAGATTCTTCTTGAGAGTCAGGTTAACAAACAATTTATAGTTGAATGAAATGAAAGAGGGCGATTCATGCGTTGATCTATCAAGGCTCCCTTTTTAGCCAGTGAATCAGCCTTTTCATTGCCCAAATACCAAAATAGGCAGGGATCCACTGGAAAGTAATTTTGTATGCTAGAGTCTTAAGCAAAGGTCTACATTCTAAAATTCTTTGGAAACTATTTTGATTATTCAAAAAAGTTTGAAGCGCACTCTAAGAATCTGACAAAATGACCGCTCTTTTAAAACGTGACTGCGAATCGAGAGCTGTTGGATAGCCACTGTAATAGCTTCAATTTCACCATCAAATGCTATGGAAAGAGGACCCATTGGTAAATAAAAACTGAAAAGATCACAATGAATACCTGCTCCTGCACCATGTGTTCTTTCTAACATAGAACCATCAGTGAAAACATGCAACCACTCATTTTCAGGATAGCGAACCTCAATAGTCTCTATTGCGGAAGATCTTAGTTGTAAATCACTCATTTCTTTTTTAACAACTTTTTGAATAAGATCAAGATTTATATTCAAATTCAGATAATTTATAAGACAAGTAGGAGGAAGTAAAATTAAATGGTCTCTGCTCAAATTTAAAGCATCGGATTCTCTCTGGGCAGCTTGGATGAAGCCAATTTGAGTCTTATGATTTCTAGGGATTTCATCGTTATAGTTCCCCCAAAAAGAGTTGCCATGTAAACTCACAAGTTTTTGGTAAAACAGGATCGCCTTTCTTTTAATAAAATGATGAACAGGTTCCAAGTCGGTTAGGAGTTGCATTGCAAGAGCAGAGGTAGTTTTCACAGCTCTAGTAACAATTCGCAATACTTGGTTCTGGAAAACTCAAGAATATTTACTACTTTCTCTGGGGCTGTGATGAGAATCTCACAACAATAGCAAATAATTGGACGGATATATAATTTGTAAGTAGTGAACAATGTCTCTCTGTTGCAGCTCCACCTCGAGTCAGCCAAACGTTTCAAGACAGAAAGTCTTTTAACGGCTTTATTTTTCAGATTTTCTGCAGGATTTCTCCAATTTAAACGAGGATCGAGAGTGCAACCTAAGTATTTAGTAGAATAGTTATATGGAATATCTACACCTCTATATCTCAAACTCGGTGTAAAAGATTGTCTATTCAGAGTAAAAAACTGACAAGTGGTTTTACCCCGATTCACCATCATACCATTTTTTTACTATAAAATAACGCTGGAAAAAAAACAATGGATAGAAGGCAATATTTTTGCGCTCTCCGAAGCGAAATACTCTTATTCACAGTTATTATAAGAGAAGATGTAAAAATACCGGTTTTAATATTTCTACAAGTAAAATAAGTGACATAATTTGTATGAGAGGAAAGAAATTTTAATTTTTACATTTTATTGGGAAAAAAGCAAGAAATCATATTCAACAAAAGTACGTATACACCTTAACTTTAATCATGTTTTAAGGAAAAAATCCTACTACCCAAAGAACTATTGCAAAGTCTTTAAGTATTTCTATTGGGACTGCAAACAAAATTATAAAATTTAATTTAATCAAATTAAAAAAGCACGATATTCATCACCTAACACTGAAATATGTTTTATATTAAGAAAATGTGGAAGATGCTGTATGAAAATTATTTGTCGGGTGAAAAATGGAAATATGTAGTTACAATTTATGAAGCTTGGATATATTTATCTAACTGCAAAATAATATTAATAATATAATAATCGATTTACTATAGAAAAAGAAAGGACTTAACAAACTGGTTTAGAGAAAACAAGGAAAGTTTTTCTGAAGGTCTTATTATATTACTGGATTCTCTTATAAAGGGAAACTTAAAATGTGGAAATTAGAAAAAATATCAAAATTAATTCGCATTACTATTAGAATTATGTTTAAACACCTATTTTCGAAAAAAGAAATTCCATTTCTTTATCTAAGCAATCTTCACCGTGTTAAATTCTATTAAAATAAGGCACCAAGCCATATCTCTATTTACTGATCTATTTATTGAAAAAATAAAAAAAAATGAAATCGGTATTGAGTCTATTCCTTTTAAATGCATCCCATCTAAATCCCCTCATCTCTTTCTCTCTCTCTCACACACGCATATATATATATATATTTGGACTTCTAAAAAAAGCTCTTAATAATTGGTATCTCAAAACATTGAATGGACTCTGAAAGGGAGGAGTGGAACAATATCAACGTCATGTTTTAAGGAAAGTTCTTTTATCTTGGAAATCAAGATGTAATATTATAGTTCAGAAAAAAAGACCATTAGATTGAACATATTAGAAAATATAAAATACTTATATTTATTTAATTATATACCTTCTCAAAATTGCTACAAAAATGTAATGAGCACCCTATGTATTTTAAATTTTGAAAACTGGTGCTGATGAAGAATTAAGGATGCTGAATGTTTGCATCAACCAACCAAAAAAAAAAAAAAAAGTTTTTGTCGATTTAAATTAACCATAAAGTGGATGTTCGTCTCTTACATTTTGATTTTTTTTTTCTGTTCTACAATGAAAAATTGCTTCACAAAACGTTACTTCGGTCTTTATATAAGAAATCGTATAGTTAACAAAATGAATCGACAATATTCTTAGACATTCGATGATGAATTTCGCCTTGTTTGTTGCCGCTATGAGACTGCGACTTGAAGGCAGACAACAAATTCGGCAACAAGTCGGATTTACGATACTGTCTCAATACGATATCGTAATTAATCATGTGTGACATAGATTAAATGATATCTGACGTCATGGATATTTTAAATCACTGACAATTGTAATAAAACGTCATAATCATGATCTCAACTGGAACAAAAGAAACAACCACTTTATGGCTTAAAAAAAAATAAATAAATAACTTTTTGAGAACCTAATTAACTATTTTAAGAAAAAAAAAAAAGAATTTGCACATTGTTAAACTTTTAAAGAAATTAAATCCTAATTTTACGAAAACTTATAGTTTGTAAAAGTAATTTTTCATTGGAATAAACATCACAAAAAAAATTTGAGATGGAAATATCTCAGGGTTAATGGTATGGATTGTTAATTTCTAAATTAGAATTCATCTTATTTTTATATCTTTCCCTAAATTTAAGAAATTTTGACAAAATGGCAGATATTTTTCCTATAATGAAATTTTCCAAAAAAACCTTCCTGAATATCATTTAAAAAGTGAAACATTTCTGAAATAAAATTATAATGCCTTAAAAACTAATGTCATGAAATATATAAATGCGATTAACTTCTACAAAATAACTAGCATAGTACAAAATAAATAGCAACTTTAGTTTGTCGCTCAACGGCCATTTGCGCATACTATAGTAAGTTAGATCGTGACCTTCAGTTTAAAGAGGAATTCGAATCACTGCACAAATTCATACCCAAAACGGAATTTCAAACCATTATCTGTTAAACAAAAAACGACTCGCGCGCAAGCGTTAACCGTTCGGCTGCCAGTTCGGCAAAAACATAACAACTTGTAAAATATATTTTTTTATTAATCGAATAGTATAGGGATCTAGAAGTTCAAAATATTGCAGATCTGTAGCAGAGAATGCCTTTTTTGACATATCACTCTACTTCCACTTTTTGGATAAGAAGGCAAATCAATCACTTTTCGTATATGATTCTGTATTTTTTACCCACGAGATTATAAATTTATTTGGAACTCAGATTGAAAAACGGATTCCCAACCATTGCAAAAGTGTACACCGGATATTGGATTTGAACCTATAAGCTGTTGGATTTAAGACAAAAACTCAGATAACTACCAAGAGAATGCATATCGTTGGATGTGATCATTACCTTCACGGATCTCCATCACAGAATATTTACCAATTATCATTATTTTGGTATTCAATATTCAATTAAAACTAAACGCGTTGGCTGTGTTCGATAACCTTAAATTTTTTAAAATTTCCTTAATTATTTGTAGACTGTATTCCTTTATAATAAAAATGTTCTCTTCATAGTATTGCATTCTTCAAAAAAAAGTAGAATAGCAAAATATTAACTTAAATCTGAAGAGTTTTGAAGTATGTTGAGAAATTCATATAAATTTTGAAAATGAATAAACGGCAATTTACGCAGGGGAAAAAATCATATTCACCACTCCAATTTTCAAGATTGATTGGTAAATTTTTCTCTGGAAAATTATTGTGTGCTTCTAAAAGTATGAATCCAACCTTAATTCCACTGCATGAGAAAGAAATAACTCGAAATGTTATGGATACATGAAAAACCATTCGAGAGAAAATCCAAAGATCTCTCGTATCTGTACAAAGGATGTCTTACAATTAGGGATAGTTTGGTTCGCTTAAAGCTTCATGGTCACTTTTTTGAAAAGAAGGATTAATCTGACCTAGAATAGTGATTAAGATCACTAGTTATTGATTCCGAGCTACAAATCTCCATACCAAAAGATGGAGTTGAAAATACGAACAATTGACCAAAACAACAGATCTAACTATTTGCTTACCAACTCAGCTGACACATTAAAGAAAGCAAGGCGGTCTTTTGCATGTATACTCAGAACTAAAAATGAATTTACAGCAAAAATGACATTTTAAAGAGATTTATTTACATTAAATTGATTAATTATTTTAAAGCAGCCATCGAAAATATGAAAGAAATGTAGTTAGTTTGAAAATGCTGTTATAATTAGTTGTCTTAATTTGACAGATAAAATAATTTGATATTTTAAGTTCCTTAATGAAATTGTATTTCAAAGTTTTTAGATGAAAAGAAGTAAGGCTTGACTGCTGTTTCTAAAATTTATTTGTAAAATAAAATTAATTTTTTTATAAAGTGATGAAAGAACAACTGTAAAAATATTAGGAAATTTTAAGGTAAGCCAAAGCATTATTCCAAAACGATTTTTCTAACAATGAATAAATACATCTTGAAAAACAACTACTTTGATAAACTTTTAATGTAATAAAGTATAACATTTAGTGTTCATTGAGGAAACAGTAAACAGTGTAACTATTACAGTGCTTAAATAGAATTATTTATACTGGTTGTCAAGTAGTTTGAAAACAGCTAATTATGAAAGTAATTAGAAATGGCGAGAAAAGAAAATGAAAGGAAAAAGGAATATTCGAAAACATTAACTATACTCACATTTCAAGACAAAATGCTTTACAATCCTAGATCTTTAGCAGTTTTTTTTTTTTTTTTTTTTTTTTTGTTCATGATATTTATAATTAAAAACAATTCGCTTTTGTACAGAAGTAACGTGTATTTAATCTATATTAAAAAGAGAATTTTTTAAATATTACAAAAATAAGAAATAAAATGTCTAAAATACTCAGTTATCAATCTGCAGGAAAGAAATCAAGATTGATAACTCATTTTATATTCATTGTGGAAGCATAATATCTTAAATTGTGGCCTGATTGTGCTCATATGGGGCCTTTAGTCTTTCTTATAAAGACACTGAAAAATCCACCGAGAAAAATTTCGGTTTAATTTTCTCTGTTTAAAGTTTCTAGGATAATGCCACAACTGACCATGCAATATTGAGACCATATTTAAATTATTACTCTTATATTAGAATAGCTCTTTATTATTATATAATTCTGAATGTTTTTCATTTTTTCAGCAATGGTAAACACTCATGCAATAATGAAATTCTGTTAATCAAATCAAGAAATTGTATATAATTAAAGCTAAATATTTTTCAATTATTCTGATAAAAATGACAAATATTTAATAGGTTTATTGCTTTATCACTATACAGCAACTTATTTGTACACGAGGGTTAATTGGGCTGAAATCTTTGACTTAATAAGGATTCAGAAGCATTGCTATCATCCATCCTCGAATTATGAATATTTGTAGAATTCTGCTTTAACATCGTAATAATTTAATCATAGTTAAAAAAAAAAAAAAAGCATTTATCGTACAGATATTGTGATTACTACTAACTCATACACTATTAATTAAATAAGTATTTAAATAAACAAACTTTGTAATTTTAACCCAAGTTTATTTTAAAGAATGATGATTTGTGTAAGAAAGTATTAATAATCTTTTATTTGTAATGAATTCTTGACTTCTATATTATTAAATAGAAATACATAAATGTCACTTAACTTAGTCTCTTTCCATAAACAGATAACATTTTCTATATTTTTCTTTTTACATTTAAAATTATGAATTAATTATTGTCATGAAAAATCATATTTCTTTGATATAAAAAAAGCTTTAATTAGATTCTTTGCTTTTGAAATTTAATTTTTAACTTTCAAAACGGATGATAGAACTCTACTAGATCCTATTTTATTTTCAATAACGTTCAGTTAAAACCAATGAAAGAAAGTTATTTTCTTTTAAAATGCGTGACCTTCTGAAATACTTTTTGCATGTAGCTGGCATGAGTATTAATAAGTTTACGACCACGGTCATCTCTAAACCTGTTCATGGCAGGATCTTCTTACATAACAGTGAAAGAACTATGGGATTGAAAAAAAAAATGCTTCCATTCTATTTCGTAAATATTTTTATGTGTGCGTGTGCACCTAATAGTGTCTTATGTTTTTCATGATAAAAGCATTATATTCGTAAAAAATTCATAATTTGCTTATATATTCTAAATTGTTAAATCTTTTCAGATACTACTGTACTTATTAAGTATATTAACATTTCCTTATCACTTTAAATTTTTATCGTTTCTGATTATGACCGTAAGAAAATTTTTTGACTTCTAGAATTTAAAATTAGCTTATATATTCAAAGGGAAAACACATTCTGAAAGAAACAACTCCAATGACTGTAACTTTAAAAAAAATTCTCGGTATAAATTTTCAATACAAAAAATTTGGAATAATTTTGTTTTCATTTAATACAGTATACAACTTAATTACAAATATCATAAAATTATTAAATTTGTTTCCAAAAGTAATTTAGATATTTTTTTCAGCATTGTGTGTGAAAATTTCAAATATATAGCTAATTTTCTGGGAGGAAAAATTCTATAAATGTTATCATATAAAAGTTGAAAATCTAATGCAAACTGAAATATTTAAATATTGAAATCATGAAAAATATAGGATATTAATATTCTGTTATTCTGGATTAGCCTAACTTTATTTTGAAACAACAATAATATTTTGTATTTATAAATAATATCAATGGCCAATATACATCATTTTAGACATTATTCACTTTTTTATTACAGATATGTTCTCTCAAATTTTCTCACTTTATTAGAGAGTGTGACAATGAGAATGGTTGTCTCAGTCTTATGCCTACCATTTGAAAGCGACTAATATACATTTATAGCTAGTTATTATTTATTTTCAAAAAAAAATAAAGAAGTTTTATCATTAAATCTCACAAGAAGTTATATAATGGAAACGTATATAAGAACAATTATTCCGATTTAGTTTCCTTACTTCAGGGGCTTCAAATCATTAACAATAGATCATTTTACATTCAACCATTTAACTTTCAGAATTCAACATTAAGAAACCAATTAAACTTAGAAATTTAATACAAATTTATTTAAAATTTGATATTTTATATAAATATGGATTCAACCCCTATGAACAGATTTCTAAACATTATGTAGTATCCTACCTACTCCTTCAAACACAGTTATAATAAATACATTTAGTTTAGAAACATTTATATATTTTGTATGGCAAATGTAAACGCAAAAAAATTGAAGGAAATGTTTTTAAATAGGAGTCTCGTAAATCAAATAATTTGTCTTCATTTATGTTTGAAATTTATATTTAATTTTTTTAAAGCAAATCCGCGTTTTTAATTGCATTTTTGCGGTTTCCATAGAAACTGTTTTAATGAACATGGAATTCACTTTCGGTAATAATTGTACGATTTTTTTCTCTTTTTAATTTCTTTCTTTTCTGGGGATGGGGTGAGTAACTATTTTTCCTTCCGCACCTTTGCAACACGAGACTCGTATTTGAAAATCTGATTTATGCGTATAAATAATCTCTATCGACAAGTTGAGGAAAAGATATGAGCCTATTATAATCTCTTCCTTATCAAACACCTGACGGATATAAATTTGCTTCCTTTTTCTCATAATACAACTGTTTAGTCGCATATTGTCACTTTGTATTAAAAATTTTAATAAATTTATATACCCCAGCTTTTCACTATAATTTCAAAGCTTTAAGTTAACGATGATTTTTTAAGTTCGAAATGATTATTAATAATTATGATGTTAATTAGGACTACAGTTTCTTTTTAAGGAAAGCAGTCATAACTAACAATATAATGTTTTATATGTTGTTAATTATGACTAATGTTTTCCTAAATGTTCAGAAATAGATTATTATACTTTAAGACTAAGGTCGGGTAATTTTTTTGTCTCAGGGAACCCATTAAGGAAGCCCAGGATATCAAAGGACAGTAGCTTTTTCAGAATGATTGCATACGTTAGCTTTCCAGATGAGAGTAGATTCCACTGAATCAGAATTGTAACATATGAATCAATAAATTTAATTAAATATAATAGTGGGAGCTTTATTCAATTTTTATTGTACTAATTTCCTCTTTAGTATGAGTACATTTAATTTTAGAATCAGCTTAATGGGAGAAAAATACCTTAATCGTCTTTCTGCAATTTCCTGAAATCAAGAGCGAAACTGCTAATTGAAATTTTCATCACAGTTTTCAAAGTTAATGACCGCTACCCTGTATCGAAATTTACTTTTGTATATTTTCAAGTAAAAAAAGTTTTATATTTTGATCCATAAATAGAAAAATGTTTTCCCAGCAAATTTCTTTATAAACAGAAGTTTTTCAGCATACAAATATTTGTAAAAATATCAATGATACAACATTAAAAGTTTCCTTTACTCTGATCTGACAGCAAGACAGAAAATTCAAGCTGCAGCTTCTCTGGTGCTTCATCAATATCAGAAATAATCGGATAAAAACAAACTGATGTTAGGATCAATTTTTTCTTTATATTTAAGATTTTTCTGACAGTCTTTGTGGGCAGCTATTTACACAATCCTACTTTAGGAGAAAATATAAGAAACAACATTTATGAATTACTTTTTCTGGAAACAATCAGTTACAAATGATTAATGTCAAAATAACTGGTATTAAAAAATCTCTTAGAAAATATAGTCATCACGCAATATTTTTGTACAAAACACATTAATACTATTATTCAAATCTTAAACTGAAAATTTAAAAAAATAAATAAATGAAAGGATATAAATTTTGATGGAACCCATAAAAGAGCTAGGAAATATTCTCTTTCATTTTATTTTTTAACATTAATTGATGTGTTTAGATGTAAAAAATTCAACATTGAAAAATAACTAAATGCCATTTAAGTAAATTTTTTGCTTATACAGTATACTCTGCTAGATTTTTCATAAACAAACATTTGATTTCCCTATTAATTTCATTTTGAAACAAGTTACATATTTACAGTTTGTTACAACCTCTCTCTCTCTCATTTCTTATTCAATATTTTTAAAATTTTAAATAAGGAATGCGAGAGAAAATTATAATTAATATTTTTAAAATTTAAATTTGTTGATTAAGGTTTGGTTTGTTTGTCGCTCAACTGTCATTTTTTGCACACGAGGGCTAATTAGACCGGGACCTACGGTTTAAAGTGGATTCCGAACCACTACAAACATCCACGCCCAAGGTGGCATTCGAATCCACGAACTGTTGAACCGAAGGCAAGAGCGCAAACCATTCGGCTGCCAGCTCGGCATTTTTTGATTAATTAATATTTAAAAAATTTATTTTTCCCAAGGATCTATATGTCATTTTCTCCATTAATTAAAAAAGTAATTTCCTTTAAAAAGCTTTTAATGAAAAATCTCTTGTTTTATAACGAATCCCGCGAAAAATTTTAACCAAACTAAGTCACATTTTTTTAATCTGTCTTTTCAATCAATTTTACTTCTTTGAGTCTTTCATTATGAGCCTAGGGGCATATTTTGATTTCAAAATGCTCCTTTCATTAAGATACTTCTTCGTATGTAGTGTATAAAATTCCAATTCTACTTTCAGTACTTGAACATTTTTTTAATATTCGTATTGTTAAATGCTCTCATTGCCTCTAATTTCTCCAATGTCATCGTATCATCAAGTGTTAATACTTTTATTACACCCTTGGCCACAAATGACATGATTAACATTCATTCCGATATAAAATATTTCGATGCGGCATTATTTTTTTAGAAATTCAGATTTCACTAGGCCTTTAAGTATGGGTTGTGCCATTCTCCACGACACTACAGAAAGGTTGCTTTCAATGTTACAGATTAGTTGTAATACTTGCTTTTTTAATGAAAATATGAATTGTCACCCAAAGGATAAAATATTCAGCTTGGATGTCTTGTTCATCAAAAATCATTTATGAAAGTAGTTCAAGGCACCCGTCACATTACTGACATACATTCTAAATATTTCCTCAGATTGCAAGTCTATGATATGCTTAAAACTTGTCAATAACCTCATTATGAAGGTGAATTTTCCTTAAAAAAAAGAAGAAAAAGAAACTAACTAAATTACATATGGTTTGTATTTTTTTACCTCTAAAGAGACGCGGTTTCTAAGAAATACTTCAAATTTACATTTCCTTAACTTCTAAAATGCCTCGCTATAACTATAGATCACTTCTATTATCAAACTTTCAACTCAACTTTTTCATAAATGCAAACATTTCTAAACCTCAAAACAATTGAACATTTGTTTTATTACAATTAGTATTGCAAGTTTTCAAGATATGTTCAATAAAGAAATTCTGAAGAATTTGGTTTTTCACATGTTTTACATTAAGGATAAAATTGTCATTATTCAAGAAGTGAAGAATAATCCAAAAATAATTGCTCTTCAATTAGCCATATTTATTTTTCAATATTTGAAACTACAAATATTTTTGTCAGGAAGTTCACCCATAAATTTGAGAAGTAATAATTTAAATTTGCAATCTGTAATTGTTAGAATTGTTAATTACTACCAATTAAAAATTCTTTTTTACAATAGAAAAATATTTATTTTTTAGTACTAAGAAATGATTCAAATTAGGAATTGTTTAATACTATCCCCTTTTTTAATACTAAAAATAATACCAACTGTAAATAGGAAATTTTTTTTCTTTTATTGTGTTAATAAACATCGATTTTGTTTAAAATCAGTTAGTCGCCGCTTTTAATTTTACTTTAAAAAAAAAAAAAAAAAAAAGGAAATAACGAAACATGGTAATAAAATATTTTTATAAAATTAATAACTTTTATAAATTATATTTTTATGAAGGAAAGAAATATTTTTATTGTTTTGCTAAAAGAGCAGCTAACTGCTTATTTAGTAGAAATTCTTCGGAGCAGGAATTTGCAATTCAGCTAAAAGACAGTAATAAATGTTGATTTGATCTGATCAAAGTTTACACTATGCTGCATTTCTCTGTTACATGTTTAATTTAATTCTTTGAATCACAGAGCTTATAACTAGTGTTATTAATAAACAATTTTTTTTAACATAAATATGTAGCGTAACATAACATAAATATATAAATAACCATAACATACATATGCAGCGAGCATTTCATATTTATATAAATATTATTGTATTTACATGCATTTGTATACGTACATAAATGTTTCTCAACTAATTACTTCACTACAGTTATTTCTTAAATTTCGAAGAGGCTAAAGATATTTTATTCTACACTTTTGAAGACATTTTTTCATTCAAAAATATTTTAATTTTATACACTTTTTCTCCCTCTCTACTTGCTTTAAAAATGCTATTTCTTCTCTATTTTATATAACGAGTTACAAATCAAAATTGATGATCCATTAGATTTTTCTCCAATGAAAACCGTTCATCAAAACTGTTACCCTTATTTTGAACAGGATTATTGTACCAAGTTTCACAAAATGCTTGAGGAGTGATTTGGTTTGTTTAAATCTACGGTTATATATTTTGTTCAATAGGGATATTAAGCTATGATCTACAGTTTAAAATGTATTCCAAACCATTAAAATTATACAGTTCGGCAGTTGGGTATTGTACTCTCGTACCATTTGAAGTGCTGACATGAAGTACAAAACTCAAACTATTCGACAGACAGTTCGCCTCTCGCGAATAATGAATTTCAACATTTCTAAAATTTCTAACAATTACATGTTGTTTTGCGCGAATTCTTCTTGATTAGTGTTTTAATCAAAATTTCATCTGTGCTGGAAAGCTAACTCCAGCATTCTTGACCTACAATTGAAACCAACAGTTTAAATATATGAAACATTTTCTGAAGCTTATTTAGCTACTACACTTTAAAAAATATGTACAAACGAGCTGGCCATTTATCAGAAAAAAAAATTAATGTTCAAAATGTATTTTTAGTCTCATTTTCAAAGGTGCATAAATAATACAAAAATATCGAATCCCCACGCACAAAATGCTCTTCAAATTTTCATTTTAGCTTAGCAACTCATATAGCTCAACAATAAAGCAATGATAATTATCAGTGTACAAATATAATACAAATCTAATTCTTAACAATGGCATTGATACTGAATATAAATTTTGAGTTTTAAAAGCCCCATTATTGTGAACAACGTTGTGCAAAAGGTTTACAAGTGTCTATGCCATTTGTTTTCAATCATTTTCTGTATATTCAGATCTTTCATAAAAAAAAAAAAGAAATAAAACAAGGAGCTCAAAATCTCCTACCTGAAATTAGCGTGAACTTTCTGGATGACCTACTATAAGTAACCCCCGTTGTTCACATTGTAACCCCTATTAAGTGTATGTACGTATATTGTATATTATTCAGATCCTGAAAATTATTTTTTTTTACTTTATCAGTTTCAACCATAAATTATATTCATTCATATTTTAGCTCTAAATTGTCTAGCACATTATGATCTCTTTCTTTATGTATTATATCGTCCCATGGTTTTCTATATTCCAAATTTCACGATTCTCCACCCAGCCTTTAAAAATGCTGTAGTTTCATATGAGCACCTTATTCTGCATCTGTAATTCTGATTATTCTATGACAATTTCATTGCTCATTTATTGGTATTAACTTCAAATTATGACCCAAAGAGGACGGTAGAAGTGGTGTAATTTGTTTTGAGATATGACTTATATGAGGTACATTTGAAGCCACTACGAACTGCAACACCCATGCTCGAAGTCGAATCCTTGAACGGTTAACCTGAAGACCAACTCTCTGACTATTTAGCTTATATAATAGACATTTAGATAGAAGGCTGTTGACGGATTGGACCTCGACCCAAATAATCCATTGACCTGTGTAAATATGTATTCCAGACCATATCGTCAATAACAAATTTGTGATTCTAGAATGACGAATAAATACGAATATATAAACAAAAAATTAGGGGGTACATAAACTGAATAATATAATTCCGCAGCTTTCTTTTATTTCAAATTGAAGAAAATTAAACTGAAAATTTATTATAATTTGTAATTAGTTTTTAAGAAAAGGTTGGTTGGGTCTTATGGCGCAAAGTCCAAAATTGGACATGGTACGCCAGTTTTTAAGAAAAGAGTTT
Source organism: Latrodectus elegans (assembly GCA_030067965.1). NCBI lineage: Eukaryota > Metazoa > Arthropoda > Arachnida > Araneae > Theridiidae > Latrodectus > Latrodectus elegans. Next base: position 45,818,481 of record CM057809.1, read on the forward strand.
CGACAGATTTATATTTGCTATAGGAAAAAATGTGGTTACATTTTTTTAAGGAAAGAATTTTATGAGTTTATAGTAGATGCAAAGTTCTATATAGTTATTATTTTTTTACATAAACTCTAAAAGTAATCTTTAAAATTATTTTGAGTGTATATAAAATTGGAAGCACAAAAAACTGATGCCAAAAATTTGTTGGCAATCAAAAAGAGCAGTGTATAGATCTAAGTAAAATTTAAGCAGTTATTTTTATTCTAGTTTTTTGTAGATCATAAAGGATCCTTAATTTAAAAGATAACTTAAAAAAATAAAATAAATTGATTTTTCAAATGATATATGAATTACTGAAATGATATATGATGACTTAAAAATTGCCTTTTTACCCATTGATTGGAGAACGTACGTATGTGGAGAACTTAAGCCCATCGAAGTCATACAGTATATATTTACTGAAAAATGTGACAAGATTTCAACATGTTCATTTGTTGGATTCTGTGATACTAAATAATGTCACGTGTTTCTGAAAGTCAGATGGGTAAAAATTAAAAAATTTTATGTTGTCTTCAAGCAAAAGATCAATAACTGAAATAAACTTTAAAAGACTCAAATTTCTTAGAAATCATACCAGCAAAGCAATGAAGTTTTTTTCCGTCGGAAAAAGAGCATCGGCAGTTTTACGTCAGTAGGTAAAATATTTACGAAAGAGAATCCTTGCGCTACCTTTCTAAAAACGTAGATGTAAGCATGGTGGGTTTGGTTTTGTTCTTACTCTAAAGTCATTCATTTGTAAACGAGGGCTAATTAAACCGGGATCTATTGTTTACAATGTCTTTGTTGCTGCTACTTATGACACTTGGACAAGCCAAGCTCGCTATGCCTTGGCTACGCGAATTTGAGTCAGTAGGGAGCGTCTTTCGTTTAATCAGAGCACCATGAAGGGGAAAGTACGACTGCTCTTCAAAGTAATCTGATAAATGGCACCACCAGAGGATCCACTCCCTCTATTTTGACATTGATCTGAAGGGTGGGGGATTTTCTCCAGACCATTGCATCCATGGTAACTGCTCAATGACCGACCACAGGACTTTCAATTCCACAGATTTAACGAGCACATATATCGCATGTACTCGATTGGTCTTTGGCAGCATTGAGAATTGAACACCACACTTTCGGACTTTCGGACGATGCCTTAACCATTAGGCTACCACGGCCCCAGTGCATTTTGGAAATATACAAAGCTAAAGTGGGAATTGAACCCACGATCTACCGAAGAGAAACTCAGAGCTCTAACAATAGAGCTGTTATCTAGTCTTAATCATGGAAAAGACTGGTATGATTAGGAGTGTATGACTTATAAAATGATAATAAAATTTTCATTTAAGTAAATGTTACAGCTCATACCTTTATTAATAAAATGCAAGGTAATTTGCTCCACTACAATCAGTAAGTTCAGCTCTCAGAGTATCAGTAGTTCGTATGGTATTGAACAGGATAACCATCCTAAGCGATTGCTGATATAACATCAGTTATGAAGTTGTAATAATTTGCAATGATTTATTTCAATCTTGCAGAAAAATGGTGGATTTAAAAATAAAATTGAAATTTTGAATCAAATCCAGTCCTAAACATTAATTGAGAATTGGCCTTAAATTGATCCTTCTCAAGTATGTGTCTTCAAAATTAAATAAAGTGATAAGTGTAAATGAAATATATTAGTTTAAATTATTACTCTATTACATTATTTCCTTTGAGGGTATACAAATGTACACATACTTCGGATTTTAGATATTTGGTCTTATGAGTACCAAAATATATGGATAGTTTATTTTTTAAATCCTACTTCATCCTTTAATTTTTTTTTAACTAAATACACAAGCTTTATATTTTGCAATGTCTGCTCATGCAAACCTGCTCATCATAAAAACCATGCAATAATTTATATCGATGATGAATGTCAATTGCGTTTGACTAAAAGGCAAAACTACGAATAAATTGCAATACTTTCTTTTGAAAAGAAACTATTTGTAAAATAAAATAAAATGCTTATTAAGTTGCATATTATTTCTTAGATACTAAATAATTCTGAAGTATCCTGATTTGCCTTATACAAGGATTAAATGCGTTAAGCTTTCGAAAAACTAAAGTCTTTGCTGCTCATTTATATCTGGGAAGTTTATATTTTCTTAAATATTCAGATTTTGAGTTTGAAAAAAAAAACATTTAAAATTGTATACTCTCATCGTCATTAAAATTGTATACTCTCATCATGTGATATTGTTCTGAACTTCAAAATAATAGCAATCAAAAAACTTTAGAAATTCAACCTATTCTCATGACATTTATGAATTACAAATCAATTTAGAAGTACAAAGAATTTCAGTAATCTTAAAAAATTCAATCCTGATGTAAGTAGCAAGAAAAACCTGCCGGATATTTTATTTCTCATTTATACATTAGCTAAAATTTAGCGGAGAAAAATTACTCAAAATAAAAAGCTCTATTTTTCAGTCATCCATGTATAAAATTCAGTGGTCTACTTTTTACGCAATGCAGAACTAATCCAAAAATTTATTTTACCAATACTTTATGATTAGAGATAAATATTCACGCCTACAGACTTTTATTATTCAGAAAAATGTTTTAACTAGAACTTGAAAGCGCTAAATTAATTTTCATTTGAGAATCTAAAGCTCCTCAGAGTTTATTAATATTTGTACGAAAACTACTGGACTGTATTCTTAGTTGTGTGTCGTCTGGTAAGCAAAATAAATTTTTTTAATACCTAAACTTGTTATTAGTCTCGAATATTTTTTTACTTTATAATAATAATACTTTATTTATAAAACGCAAATATATTCCTTGATATTACATACCTTATTAACCTATAATTTGAATAATATAAGTAATCATTCAAAATCAGCATATTCAAGGATATAAATATTTTACATTTATGCTTAAGTTAAATATTTCAATGAAAAATATGTATTAGAAAATAAATGCATATTTAATCTTTTTGAAAAATATATCAGTTTAACTTTTCAAAATATTTCCAAACTTGTATATTTAAAAATGACCATTATTCATGCATATACTTGTAATTTAACAATATTGCAATATACTGTATATACTATTTAAATAAATTGGCTAAGCAAATTCATTTAGATTGACAAATTTTAATTTATCAGTTTTACAAGTGAAGTAGACAATCAGAAAAATAATTCTTAATAACATAAAATAAATCGTGCATTATTGATAAAACTTCAAGAAACTCCCACATGTGAAATTCTTTATTAAAATTAGTATCATGAGGTACAATGTTAGAGTACAGACATAATTTCTCAAAACCAAACAATAGGATTTTGTCAGATCTTATTAATTTAAAATATAGTTCGAAAATTCTTCTAGTAATATGTAAACTTTTCGTATCGCTGGAAGGAATATCTATACGTAACATGCACTTTTTTTTATTCATATAGAAAAGAATATTTACTCAATTCATTTATCAATATGACTAATTAGGATTTAAGTAATGTTTATAATTAGGTAAAAAAGATTTGCAAGTTCATTATATTAACAAGATATTATAAAAGTTGATATAAGACATTTAAAAATCAAACTTGTTAATGAGTTTCTTTCTCACGACTATTTGTGTGCTCATTCTTTCTAATCAGTCTATTAAATAAACTTCTCAAAGGATATGTGTAATTTAATATTAATGTTACACACACACACACACACACACACACACACACAGAAAACACATTTTAAGTTTCAAATCCAATAAAGGAATAACCTTTTCTGAAGAAAATACAAATATTAATATTTTAATCAGCGTTTATAGAGGAAGACAAATGAAAAATCTTTTCTTACCTTGATTATAATCCGTCAAAAACTGATACCCTGGATGTTCCCAACTGTGTATCGGACCAGTATAGCCAGCAACAAATATTCCAGAGTTTTCTACATCCGAGAAAAGATTACTTAAATCATTTCCATTCGAGGCATTCTGAGATTTATTTAATTTGGATGGAGTATTCTTTGCCAAGTGGTCTTCCTCTTCCTCCGAATCAGAGTTCATTTCTCTTGCCTTGAATTCCTCATTCGGTAACATCATTTTTAAAAGGTATTTTTAAGGTAAAAAATTCGTACTGTAAACACTTTTCAAATCAAAGCTGACACAATAAAAATTAAGAACTCAAAAGTTATCCGATTCAGTATTTATCAAAAATTAACAGATGTAAGTAAGTTGTCTTCCGACTCCTTCACTGATTGTGAATATTTTAATAATAATTAAAATCTATTCTCACTGATGATTCAATATTTTCTCTGCGATAAGTTTTTTTTTCAGAAAATGATGCTTGTATATTTACTTGGTTTTAAATATTTGTTTGTTATTTGAAACAATTCGTAATTTGTTTTCAAATGCACTTTTCGTATTGTGAAAGTTCACTGAAAATCCCACACAATAAAGCAGTCTAGAGTTTTTATTTTTAACGTCGGCATTTAAGTGTTATCGGCTTAAGATAACATTCAACTTCGAGAAAGCTACCGGTAGCTTTTCTTTTAATCTCTGAAATTTATTTATTTAGCTAACAAAAGAGGCCGACATAATATACATTGATTGTTATTTAACAATCTATTTCTTGAGCAAAGTTTGATATATGAAGTTTATAAAAGAAGTGCATTTTGTCAGTTTGAAAGAGTAGTTGGGAAAAAAAAATTCCAATATTCAGTGCTAATTTTAATGATGAGTAAAGCATAGGAAAATTAAAAACAATATTAATTAAAAAAAGCGATTATTCAATCAGACTTTGAATATAAATAACAAATTTTATAAATAACAATTTATAATTTAATGCAAAATCTTGCTTTTTATCAACTGCATTAATTTCTTTAAACTACTTGTTTTAAACATCAGATTTCACTTAAAATAGTAAATAAGTTACCTTTTAGAGATATTTATCCACACAATCAGTAAACTAAAAAAACCTTCAACTACACCTGAAAGATGTATCAAGAACTTTGAGAAAATAATTTCTGTAATATTGTAATTATGAAAAGCCTGCAATTATTGCTTTGACACATTAATTAGCAACCGTTATTTCCCTTTTAGTTCCAACTGTTTAACAAACGATGCTTCAGAATCATCGATCATTCCTGTAACAACAATTTCTAAAAACACAAAGTTGAATTTATAATTTTCTTATCGATTGCAAACGAATGAAATATCCAAGATCACACAACTCTTGTCACATTTCCAAGTTTCCTCATAAGCCCCGTTGATTTAAATGATTCAGAATATTTACGAACAGATAACTGAAAAGACCTCTAACATTCTATTTTTCCAAAGCAGGTTTCTCCAGAACGTTATATCATAGAGGCGATCACGAGGCCAGTTCGCGTCACATGCTCCTGCTAGCCCTTTTTCTTTCTTTTTTTAATTTGACACAACAGAAAATCCCGTCTTATTTTATGCTGATGACCTTCTGACGTGCTAGATGCTCGTTGTTTCTTCATAGGGGACGGAGACTCAACCTACCTAGATGATAACAAGGATTTTTTTTAACTACACTTTCTCATTTGTATGACCTCGAAATTCTAGAGACAATTGAGCCTTCTTTTTAAACAAAAGGGGTCTCCGTACTTTGTTCACTTTATACACTTCCCACTGAACATTTTCTCTTCTTAGATTTCCATTTTGTAAGTCAAATAGCCTCGATCCAGTTTTTTTTTTTTAAGTGATACATGGATTCCATTTTTTATTGATGTAAAATCACAGTTGAGTTAAAAATGTAATTTCCTAATACTTATTGCAGTTATAGTTTACTTGTAGTTTCCTGAACTTAGAATTTATTCCTTGAAAGTTTGATACTATTTCATAACGATAAGACACAGAAGATTTTAAATTGAGTCAATCTCTCTACTTTTAATTACCTTTACGTAAATCAAATAATTAAATATAATATCAAATATATTTAGATGCTATTATAAATTATTTTATTTTTATAGTAAATATATAATATTTGTTCATATATTAGATTGTAATATTCTCAAAATATATATTTCTCTCAAAAAATACTCTTGCATGCAGAAAAATGGTAAATTTACTAAGCTTAAAATTATTTTATCATTAAATTTTAATATTTCACATAAATATATTACACTTTTTGAGAATGTTCAGTTATTTAAAGGGGAAAGAATTTTTTTAATTATTCATTTTTGTACAAGTTATTTATTCCAATCATATATTGCTTAAAATAAAAAACAATTCTCATGTATTAATTTTTATAAAAAATAACAAAGCAAAAAGATATGTGACAGATTATTAATACAACTGATAAAATGTCCTAATTTTACTTGTTGCTTGAACTTACTAATTGAAAAAAAAAACTGCATTATTTAGTTATTTTCGAGGAAAAGAGCCAAGAAAAGTAATTTATATTTTTAAACATTTCAAAATTTAATGTCATTGATTTGAAATCGTCAATAATTGACTAACTAATTTGGAAAACTTTCAAGTCTAGATATTTAGAAAAATTAGACGATTTGAATAATACTCAAATAAAATTTTTGTTATTGTTGGAAATTTTAAAGATAATAAGTGTCTCATTATTTTTATAATAGTTTATGCATAGAACGACTTAGTGAAAGGTTGCTCCCTTCGGAGGAGAAGTTCCTGTTTTCGATGTTACTTTTTTTTTAAATAATGTGAGATGAATACTGCATTTCGGGTTTCTGCTTGCACATTTTTCGAACTGGTGCTTAGAAAACATTCGAGTTTTCTCCTTTGTGAGCTACCCGCTACCAGTGAAAAACTTTCCCGAAAAGATATAAAGAGAAGCTCTTATATTAAAAATCTTTTGGTCTTTAGCCAGTCCATTGCTCATTGTCAAAATATTTAGAGAGATATTATCTGATATAATTAGCAAAAGAGAGAGAGAGATTACATTTAAAAGAATTTTCATATGCCCCCCCAAAATGAACTTCTTAAAGCACACTGCTCTGTCTAGTGGTCAGAGTGCCTGACTGCGAATAGAGAGGTCCTGGGTTCAAATCCCGGTTCGCGCATGGATGTACTTTCTCTCTCTATCTATCCTGTCTTTGTCCTTTCTGTGTTTGAATGAGGTGTGAATGGTTGTCTACCCTATAAACAAACGGGTCCCTATGGCATGTGTGTAATGTAGCAGTCGGACTCCACACCAAATATGATTCAGTATGAAAAAGTGGAGCAGAGCACCCCATATTGTCAGCCTAGCTGCCACAAAAAAAGAAAAAAGAAAAAACTTCCTTAAAAATGTTAAAGCCCTTTTTAAATTTCCCCAACATTGATCCCGCTGGGTATACCTGATCAAAGTATTCGAAAATGAACCGGCCGATTACAAAGTGGTTAGCGTCCCTACTTCGAAGCAGAAGATCCCGGGTTCGAATCCAGATTCGGGCAAAGATGTTCCTTTCTCTCTGTGTGTTTCTTTATTCCTTCACTTTCGGGGTAACAATAGTACACCCATTGGGTATCATATTGTGTATAAGATGCCATATCCTGATCGCCCCTTGTAGCGCTAAATAGGTATATTTTCAGTGCAGCCGGGCATTAGAAAAAAAAGTATTCGAAATTGTTGTTCATATGTTACCTCTTCATATGTTTTCTTTTAATCTTATGGTGAATCTTATGTGTGTTAAATATATTTTATTAGTTTATACTAAAATATATAATGTTTATAATAAGAACATATTTCATGCATTATTTTTACTTCTTACAAGAATTCATATTACTTAATAGCTGCTTGCTGCTTATTGAAAAATGCATTATCCAACTGGTGAAGGTAAAATGTGTGAAAGAGAAAAGTTTCGCCAAAAAGTCACAAATAGACATAACAAAGTGGAAAAAACTTTAATAAGAATTCTAACAGTGGATAAAATAAGTTTTCGACTTTTTCTTATTCTCTATTAATATAATCTGCAATAGCTGATAACTAAAAAAAAATTCACACGAAAAAGTGTTTCCCAGCGAAAAATATTAATATGTAAATTCAGTGGAAAAAGTTACAGATCAAGTTATTTCTTACAGTATATACTGTTTGTTTATTTTCACAGAAGGAAAAACTGTATCATTCCATTTACAAATATTATAAAGAGAATGAGATGATTGACTTGCACTGTATTAAGTCTATTTAAATCTAGCAAAGAATATTTGGAATAAGATTGTGGTATAGATCCACGTCATATAAAAATGGTAATTTTTTTTTGGCAGACAATCATTTATTATAAAACATTAAATGAGTGATAGACACAATATGTGTTAACCCGAGATAATATATATTTTGTTTTCTTTGACATTTTTCAGCAATCAACACTGATAACTCGACTTACTGCAAAAGCTATTCCATAAGTGATAACTAATGTCCTGGTCAAGTTAGATCTTGTATATAAAAAGTAACAGCAAAGTAACAATCAAATCTCCGTAATTTAATGCGGTGAAATTGTAAATTGCATATATTAGGTATTGTGATGTAATGTATTGTAATATTAAGAGTAAATATATTGCTATTTATTACACGTGGTCTTAGTTTCAGACGGCTCATTCCTCTTGTCATAGAACATGGTCATTAACTGAAGCTTTATGATATATCATGAAAACTTGAAAGCTTCAAACGTCCATCCTAAAAGCTTGAATAGTGTATTTGTAGGAGGAAAAGACCAGGTGAACCAACACGAATAATAGTATTCAAGAGAACAAGAAATAAAAGCAAAAATAATAAAAGATCTAAATATCCAAAGATTTTTGTTCATCTAAAAAAATGTAGATTAGGTATAGATTTGGTATTTTACATTAACTTCAGATCTGTTTCCTTAAAATTCGTTCTGAAAACTCCGCTAAAATTCATTAAAAATTTAAGTTCTAAAACTATAAAAAATATTCAATTTAATCCGTTTGATTACGGTTTCTCGGTCACTTCTTGAATACTAGGGCTAATTTAATCGATTTCTACAATTTTATGTGGTGGAATAGAATATAGGTTAGAATAACTATTATATATACATCAATACCCGATGTAGGAATCGAATCCTACGAGCTGCTATGCAAAGAAATGTTTGAGAGCTACAACTATCTAAAAAAACATGATAGGACACCTAAAAGAAAATTTTATACGAGCAAAAAAATATAGTAGACTCATATATTTTAAAACAAACTAAAATCAGATAATTAAAAAAAAAACTTGTTTTGAATATGAAATGAAATAAAATATTTTTAAGTCAAAGATTCTCAGCCTTTTTTTTTTTTTTTTTGTCGTGCACACACACACACTTATAACAATTTCAAAATTTGGCTTCACACATAGGAAAAGATAATTTAAAAGTTATTTACTTACCTATAATACAATGTGTGTAAAATAGTTTAATATGTACTACAAAAACAACAATATGTTTATTAAGGAATTAATTACAAGGTAAGACAATTAATTACACAAAACTGTTAATGAGAAATTTGAGCTTGATGTTTTTTGATAATTTTATTTATATTTGTTGTAAAAATGACAATGCTACTCTCATATCATCTTCCACATTTAACAGTCTCAAGCTATTTTTCATTTTTATGTTGGTTAATACTAAAAATCTGAATTCACAGAAATAAGATACAGAAAATTATAATAACACTTTTAAGACTTTTTTTGGTTATCATGAGATAATTACATCTAATGTGTAAATCCAAAATGAATTAATTGATTCTTCCGAATATTTTGAAATTAAATCTCGATTATTAAAAAGTGAAATTAGTTCTCCCTCTTCTCATTCAAAGTTAATTCAAATACAGAAGCATTCGTTATCAAAAATAGATTACGAATCCAATTTAAGTATATTATATCAAAATTTGGGAAATAATGAACAATTCCCTCCTCTAATATTGTCAAATCGACAGTCACAATTTTATGAATAGTTTTATTAAAATCTTTTGGTACTTACTCAAACTTTTCCAAATTGTCTTCATGAACTTATATATTCCATAAAGCTATTTGTTTTTGGAATTCCACTAGTTTATCTGTTGACTTTTATATATTTTCTTAGACCCTCGCGTACGTGAATTTATATTATTAAAAGTAACAAAAATGTCTGATAAGTAAGTTAATTTAGCACACCATATTGCATCTTCAAACATATAAACAAAATATATAATTTTATTTTGTTCAAAAAAAAATTTTTTTTTTCATTTCGTCTTTTTATTCTATCACACGAGATATATTTTTTTCTCCTGGATAACCACCTTACTTCCGTATGCAGTATCAAGGATTCCTGTTTGCTTGGCCAGAATTACTAAATAAGAGACTTTTTAAATGTCTTGAATTTATATAATTAACCCTTTTAATACATTGTTCCAGAACTATCTAATGGGAAATGTTTTGTAATAATTGCTTCTCGATGCAAAAACACAATGGGTAACTAGTAGAACCTCATTCAGTTTTTTTACGTGTTACAAAACCATTTTTGATATCCAGTCGTAGGTGCACATCATCTGTGAAAATACATGAATTCCATGAATAATTTATTTTTTTCTAAATATAAACGAATTACAACAAAAATATGTTTGACAGTTGTAAAATTAGGTAACTCTAGACAAACATAAAATTTAATTGATTATATCATTTTCTCGAATCAACCGAACAAATGAAATTATTGAGCTTTTCTCCTAATATCTGTTGTTTTATTGATTTATTAAACAAAATTTGAATTTGTAAGAGTTTTTGCAGTATTTTGTTCAATAATTTGTTACATATATTTGATTCTGCGATGAATTGTGTCATTCGAAAGTGGTATTTTACAATTATCAATTCTGCTGATTCACCAATCATTATTTATACAATTTTTAGACAAGCTGGAAATATAATTTCTTGAGCAAAATTGTGAGGTTTTAAATTTAACTGCAATCAATTCAGCTATTACATGAGAAATGATTTGAGCTTTTTCAAACACACTGAGTTGTTTTTCAAAAATATTTACCTACTTGGAGTTTGAACATAAATACTTTCAAAGTAGCTTTTATTTTTTATTGAAAGAAAAGGGTGGTTAGTTAGCAAGTGACTTTGGAGGTTGCTCGGAACCATAGCACTATTTGATCATTTACAACCACACCTCATACACATAGGAATCCAAATTTTTTTTTAAAAAAAGTTGTCATTGTATTTCCGATGAACAACATATTTTTTGAAGGAAGAAATATCTTTTCTTGTACCCGGCGTGAGCTCACTAATCTGATCGGTAATGTTATCATTATTATCATCCTTACGCTTCTTTCTTTTTAACCATTAATCCATTTTCGAAAGGTCTTATTAACATAAAAATGACAAAAGTTTATTACTATAATCATTACATTTATATGAAGATTGCCCCTCTTAGAGCCTTTATTATTCAGGTTTCATTCCTATTTAACCTAAAGTAATGTCGAATATCCCCACACACAATCTAGAATAAAGAAAACCTTCAACGAGCGCTGAAAAATCCGAATAATAGCAATCACACTAGTGTCTATACTGTTTTGTGTGTGTACGATCTACTAGCGCTATCTGTTTGTAAAAAGAGAAAATAAAACTATTCTTATAGTTCTTTTTCATTTCCTTTATACCTTATTTGATTGAGGGGTGAAGATGTGGTATTGGGAACACTTGAAGCTTCTTCAAGTGGGGAAAATAGCTATTTTATAAAAGGTCACTGTTATAGAAAATAAAAACAATTTTTAACTTTAAAAATAACACTTTTCTTTTACATACTTTTTCTTTAGTTAAAGTATACTTTGTTCGTAATAAAAAATGCATTATATTTTTTTACTATTATACATTTCTAAAATTTAGTGGCCCACAAAAGTGCCGCTACATAGTGATTGAGAATCACTGCTCATGTTTATGTGTATAAATAGAATTTATTAGTGAGTTTTTGGGGCTCCTTCTATATACAGAATTACACATCAAACATTTACTGCTTATTTCAAAATAGATGGTAGCAATGAAGTGGCATAAGGTTATAACACAGATTAATGGGAAAATATTTTTAAAGATATAATGGACAGTTGTGTGTATCTTGAGACTTATAGTGAAAACAATGAGGTTTAAAGAAAAATATAAGTTATTGAAGAAGTTTAAAAAGTAATTTATATATAATAATAAAGGCCCAAAGCATAATCTGCATTTTTGCAAAAATAGTGTAAATGTATCCCAAATGGAAACATTACATTAACTTTATTTTATCTTCTTTATTTATTAAAAAATGCCCCAGTGTTTTTCGGGATTTATTAAATTTATTTACTATTAAGTAAAAAAATATAATGCAATTAGAGAATACATTATAGTTGATTTATTATAAGTATAACACATTCGTGTTAAATTACCTCTTTATAAGTAAATATTAGTTTCAATTTAAAATAATATTTCGTTAAATTGTTTTGAGCCCCAAAATGTTTAGGTAAATAGTAATCTTTCATTTTTAAGAAGAATTGGTCATGTTAATTTTTATTTCATCGCACTTGTAAAAGCAAATAAGCTTTCATGCATATAATTTATTGAATATTATGCTTATTGTAAATTTACAATAAGCATAATTTCGTTATTTCACATATCAGTCATTTTTATTTGATATATGTCCCATATTAGATATCCTAATATACATATCATACTCCTGTCATGGGTCTTAGATTCTCACAGCTTATTGCCTTTAGGGATTTCTTTTAATCAATCAATCCTTGGTTATTTTTACACTTGAGTGATGGTTCACAACTGAAATCTATAATTAAAGATTATTCAAAACTATAACAAAAATCTTCGCTCGAAGTGAAAATTGAACCCATAATTGTCCAGCATCGAACGATGTTGAGCTTCAAAGGCTAGAATTCTCAACTTTCATATTCAAACTCTTCCATATTCCTAAAGGGCCGACCAATGGCAAAGAAGTTAGCGTTTCTGACTCCTAGGCTATTGGTCCCGGGTTCGAATCCCGGTTTGAGCATGTATGTTTCTTTCTCTCTTTATCACAGTCCTTTTTTCTGAAATGATGTATGAATGTGGCCCACTCTGTAAATGGGTTTGCGGTGGTATGGCGTGGGTGATGCTACTTGTCTCCGTGACTTGGTTCATAGGGGCCCACCAGGTAACGATAAATGAGTCACAATTTCGGGCCTTGTTGGGGCTGAGGATTAAACACCTAGTTCCCGCTATTAGAAAAAAAACCCTCATACTTAGTGTGGGCTAGACGAGTCCATATCGAGCAAATGTGATTATGTCTTATTTGAAGAATAATATTCTGAGACCAATCCTGCTTTTGGTTTTCTCTCAGTACTGATGACTTCTGCACAAGTATTTGTAAGTAAGAAGTTCAATAATCCTCTCTAGCATTTGTTAATGAAAGATATACAGTTTTAATAACCGGTGGGAAATCTGGAGAATGATCTACTGGGGCGGATGATATATATAACCTCTGTCGTGCTGCAAGGTTCTCTGATACTAAAAAGTGTACTGACATTTTCTTATAGCTGCTCGAAATAGGTGTTGGTTATTCAACTGAATCATCTTGTTGCCATATATCAGCAAGATAATGTTCTGTCATATACTGTATGATTATTTTAGCAATCTTCACCGGGAAATGTCTTCCCATAACCTGCTGATTTCCCAGATGTTACTCTAATAAATCTGTTCATGTATATTAGAAACGCACCTTCACTTACATCTGAATACCACACAACTTGCAGACTAGTAGCTACTTATGCCAGAATCTATCACAAAGAAACATCGGTGATTTAGTAGACTTTATATTTTATAGAATATCATATTGTATATCTACTTGGGTTGGTACGAAATGCTGAAATTAATATTCTTTTTGCTGCTACTAATCAATAAAATATTTTTGTCCTGAATTAATAATCATTCGTCCATTCAATCAAATGACCAAAAATGTCTCATGGTAAAGGCTCGGATTTTATTGGTATATACTCTTTTTGTCGCAGAGTATACCACCTAGAAAGTATGCTATAGGTATGTTACCACAGAGTATACTTTTGGTAGTTTTGTCTCTAAGTACTTTAAAAATTAAAAATATAACATTTAGGAAACTATGTCAGTTCATGCATCTTTCCTGAAGATTTTTTTATAATGTACTGCATTCTCTTATCACCTTAAAACACTGGAATCTCATACACCGAAAATTAACCGAATATACTTCATGTTTCATCACCCTTACAATAAAATGTTGATTATGAGAAGTTCATAATCAGCAAAAGTCATCATTGATTTATTTCTAAACTTTTTCACATTTAAGTGCATGATACTAAATTATGTAGTATATATATATTACTGGGAAAGACCAAACGGAAGAGTGTCGATTTTCACCAGTGAATGACAACAAATATGCTGGTGAAAGGCCGAATATTTCATTTTATATTTTTGTACATGAGGTTAGAGATGTAAGCTTTCCGAAAATTTTGAAACACGTTAGTTTCGAGAATAAGCCAAAAATTTTTGAATATATTGGGAATTTTGAGGGAATTGACTCAAACAATCCTCGTTAGTTTAATGTATTGTTTTGTCTTAGGTAAATGAAAAAAGTAAAATGAACTACAAAAATATGCAAACAAGTATCTGTCTTATCTGCTAGTAAAGAATTAAATTAATTTCGTACTGAGAAAAACAAAATTACTTTTTAAAATTATAATAAAAATGAATTATTATTTAATAAAAAATATCAATATATATTTATCAATCAATATATATATATTATTCGGCAGAGGACTGGCAGAATAAATACTGACATTCTCATGTTTCTGTCGCTATAAATTCCTAAATTCAAGCCGAGAAATATATATATATATATATTATATATATATATAATATATATATATATATATATATATATATATATATATAATATAATATAATATATATAATATATATATATATATATATATATATATATAATATAATATAATATATATATATATATATATATATATATATATATATATATATATATATAAATATATATATATATATATATATATATATATATATATATATTCTCAACATTAATTTTGAAGTTATTCTAAATTGGTCATTAATACAAAATAATTTTCTTTTCCTGGAAAACTTTTTACTACCTTGATTAGTAGTATAAATCATAAAATGAACAGTGAAATCATATAATAAATTTTTATTTATTTTAAATAATATCTGATAAAGAAAATTTCAAAATTTTCTAAATTAGCTGAAAATTTTCAAAACTCTCGATCCTGGTAGCAGAGGCTCAATGGTATTACAACGGCCATTCTCCAGTTTCATTGGCAACTCACTTTACACCGAAGTTTTTCAGCGATTCGTGCCCAGTAACTTATACAGGAAACGGTCACTGGTGTTTCTACCCCTTATTGTAGACATCAGCATCGCCGACAGCTGATAGAGTGGTCGCTGGATGGTGGCTGTATCAGTTACCATTGAGATTGAAGGAAAGCAGAATCATGAGCTGACTTGTTAATAGATCTACGCCTGCGTAGCCGCCATATTTGAAATTCATTGTTTCCTTTAATTTTTTCTGTATATTTATTTCCGCTGGGTAATTAGCTATTCTTAATTTTCATACGAGAAAATATTTTTCTTAAAGAATTTTTTGGTAAGTACTATCAATTCTTTTAAATAAATAAGAAGTACATATTCTTAAAATGATAAATATTTCCTGTAGTTCCTGTATTTAATTTTGTCACATTGTTTGTTATTAAGCTAGTCATTATCTTGTATTTGTAAAATTAAGTTATAATAAACATTGTTAGCAGTCTATTTTAAATAATGCAAAATAACTTTGTGTTTTAATTTGTTCATTGTTTTTGATGTTTATAAATATCCATAATATTAATAATAAGCTACAATTATTATAATAATTAAAAACCAGTTGAAAATTTTTATGCATACTTGCATCGTACCACATGGTAAAACATCCCTAAAGTGCTATGTTGACAATTTCTTTTATGTATTTTGGTATGTGTTATTTTTAATATGATTTTTTTTTGTTTTTGTTGTTTCTATGATTAATATTTGAAGCTTGGAGATGAACAGGTTAACATTCTCTAATAAATTAAACGATCAAAAGCTTTATCTGAAACATAATTTAACTCATGTTCAAATAAATTACTCGTACTAAAAGTACTTAAGCCATATCACACAGAATTGCCAATAGATGTTAGAACATTGCTTAGTACACCTAAAATTGTTCCTGTATCAAAAATGCAGAAGGTGAATATATCTATTTCAATTTAAAAATTACTATTACACAAAAACTTGAGTATTTATTGAAAACTAAAAATTATGTTATAAGTTTAAATTTACTTATTGATGGGGTGCCTTTGTATCATCATATCAGTTTTGGCCAATATTAGGTAGTATTAGAGGGACCACAGATAAGACTTTTCTTATTGATATTTACTTTGGTGAAAAGAAACCTAAAGTCAATGAATTTCTTGAAGAATTAATTAAAGATATAAAAGTTTGTTATGCTAGTCTAGAAATTTCTGGTGAAATTTTCATCTTTTTGTTAATGCAGTATTTTGTGATACACCCGCAAGAGCATTTGTTACCTGTGCTAAATATTTTGCTGGTTATTATGGTTGTAATAAATTTTTACAAAAAAGGTAAATGGTATCGAAGAATAGCTTATCCAGAAATTAACGCTCTTTTGAGAAACTATAATGCTTCTAATCTTGATTACCATTTTACTGCAGAATCCCCTTTTAAAGAATTAAATATTGGTTTGAGAAGCAAATTTCCTTTGGATTACATGCATCTTTTCTGTTTAGGTGTTGTACAAAAATTAGTATCTTCTTGGTGTAAAGGTGCTCATTCTTGCAGACCAACAAATGCTGATATAATTTCTGATCAGCTGTTGAAATGTGTAAAATTTATTCCTATTGAATTTTAATGAAAACCCAGGTCTTTGAAACATATTGATTGGTGGAAAGCTACCGAGTGGAGACAATTTCTTCTCCATACTGGACCAGTGGTATTGAAAAATGTATTATCTGAGAAATTTCTCTTGTTGCATTTTTCAATACAAATTCTAATCAGTGAAAAATATTGTACAGAATATTTTGAATATGCTGATTCCTTGCTTAGTATTTGTTGAGCAATGTATGGTAAAGAATTTGTTACTTATAGTATCCATCATTATCTCATCTTATTAAAGATGTAAAAAGGTATGGCCACCTATATAAGTTTAGTGTGTTTCAATTTGAAAATTAATTAAGGAAATTGAAACAGCTTATTAGATCATCGACAAAACCCCTTCAGCAAGTGTATAAAAGATTCAAGAAATTAAATGACATACAATTAACAGATATTTCTGAAAAGTTAGAAATTGTACAATCAATACCTCTTAAGCCATCATCATTAATAATAAGACTTGGTATAGCTGGGCAGCGCTATTTAAAATTTAGAGGGCCTTTTTTTCACACTTAAAGGTTTAAATGGAAATAATTGTTTCATGATGAATGATAGTAACATTGTTAAAATTCATGATATAAACTTAAGTGAAAATAATTCATTCATGTTACTTGGTGTATCATTTAAAGCCTTAAAAGAGTTCTATAAAATTCCATCTGAATATAAAAGTATTCAAATATTTTTTTGGTGTCGGAATCTTCTGAATACAAACTAGGGTCAACAAAATTTTCTTTATATGGCAAAAGTACATCTTTACACATAACATTAAAACTATGTATTAATGTTATGTGTAAAGATGTACTTTTGCCATATAAAGAAAATTTTGTTATCTTCCTATTATTCATACATTAAACAATAGTTCCCTAGCTAATTAGACTTAAGCAAAAAGTGACATTTTATTTTACATTTTATAATAAAACTTTAAAATTTTTCAATTATTCTTGTATATTCGAAACGTAATCATATTCATTTAGTAACTAATTTTGATACAGTAAATTTCATGATTTATTGCATGATAAATTTAATTAAAATTCTAAAGTCCTATTTGTAATAAATTGCGGAAATTAGTCCCTAATGTTTTATTTCCAGGATAGAATATTGTACACTTTGCATATCAATATTAATTTTATGTTTAAATGCATAACTTAGATTTTTATGCATATATTCAAAAGATAGTCAATGTACAGATAAATGCTTATAATAAACAGAAAGTAAAAAATATTGTTTTGAGTGTTAGTATTTTATAACTGGAGAACTAAATTGTTGATTGGGTTACTTTATCACGCACATTCTCAGCAAAATTAGTAATAAATAAAATATCTTGATATATATAGATGATAAAATTCTTATTTTGATAAGAAAGCATTAAATTATGTTTACACAGTAAATATAATTATCTTCATATACATTATTTAATTCATATCTATTTTTTATAATCTTCTACAATCGAGGTGATTTATTGCAAGTTCACATTTAATAACAAAATTCATATCGGCAAATGAAAATTGTGGTACATAAGACTTAGGAAATAATATGCAGTAATTATTTCTTGATTTGCATTTAAAATTAAAGAAATTTTTGAAGGCATCTCTTAAAATTTTAAATAGGTATTCCATTTTTGATTTTGTAATCATTAGAATATATAGTTCCAGTTTACTAAAACTTGAAAGATGAAAACACACTTATTGAATATTTTAAAAATAGATCAATTTAAAAAATATTAAATAGTTAATTAATAAGTAAGATATATATTTGAAACTTAATCATACTCTTCTCCCAATGAAAAAAAGAAGCTTTAATGCTGTGACAGGATTTTACAAAACTTGCATGTTACATATCAAGTTTTGTGCTTTCCATAATTTTATTAAATATCTGAGTTTTAAAGTGAATCATTGTTTTTATAGAATAAATTTTGATTAAAAGAATATAAAACAAACGTAAAAAAATGTCTTAACAAAGTGGCCAATAATAATCTATTTGCAATTAAAAAAAACTACTAATCCTGAAAACAGAAACAGAATTTATTCATTAAATATTTCTAATTTTATTAAATATTTTTCAAATAGTTTTCAAGTTGTAGAATTCGTAGAGGAAACAGGGGATAAAAGCGTGTCTATTGTTGCATCTTACTGGATGGGTGGGAAAATGTGTTACTTGCCTCCTTATAAAACACCAAACAGAATTCGGCGTGATATTGAAGACTTTGAAGTTCCTAATAAAAAATGGATAACAGTCTCTTGTTGTTGCCTCTTTTGTTGTGATTTTTTATTCTCTTGGTTTAACTAGCTATCATTTGTACATACTTAAGTTAGTTATATTTAGTAATTATTATGTTTATCATAAATTTTATGTTAAATTTTTGAAAAAATCTGTGTATTTTTAAATCTTATTTAATAAGGAGATTAATAGTTTTATTTTTCCTTGTAAGATCTCGATTTTTTAAAGTTTAATTTTAATATTTATAATTTTTCTTTTTAGTATTTTCTTATTTTTGTATACTAAGCAACTTGTGAAATCTTTCCGATACATATACAAGAGCTCGAAAGAGACTTAGGGATGCTGAGGATATATCTGATTTAGTATCTGAAAATTACGAAAATCTCAAGAAATCAAGAGCTATACGGCACAAAAAGGCTTTATATTCTTCAGAATCATCTGATTCTAAAGCACCTCTTTCCAGTCAATGATATCGACTGGGGAGAAACCTTCCTTATTAGAAGGTTATAATATACCAAAGAGTCCCATTGTGAGGTAAAAACCTTTATCACAGGTGTCATCATTATTTACTCCTACTGGCGGATTATCCAGCAATGATAAACAAAGGCTGAATTCACCTTATATAATGAAATGTTCTTGTGATAGCAAAACAATGTGATGGTAAAAAAATCCCTTTTAAATTATTCTGAGAGTTATTTTAAAATGAACTGTTTTAATACCGGAAGGAAGTGCCTTCTTAATGCCAATACTGTAATATTTATTGTTTTTGTTTTTATTTAGAAAATTGTTATGTCATTAAAATTCTCTTTAATGTTGCTTAAAAATCATCCTTTTATATTTCTATTTAGCTTTCCAGGAGAAGTTTCTAACTTTACTTTTAAAACAAGTACAGTCTATAAAAGACCTTCAGACTGAAATTCAGCATTTAAAATCCAAGTCGAATGATGATGGGTTACTTACTGTGTGGGAATTTTAGCCTTTGAAAATATTCAAGATATGGAGTCTTTTAATGTTTATTTAGCTAATGAAGATAATTTCAAAAATTTAGTGTGAGTATTATTTGATAAATAACAACAAAAATTAATAAAATAGAGAGTAATAAAGTTATTATCCAAAAATAAATAAAAAAGAAATCCCAGTTTCTTTGTTTTAATAGTTGATCAATGTTAAATATTAAGGAGTAAACCAAAGCATAATATATATTAATATAAGTTATGGAGATTTTTTATGATATACATAACAAAATAATATACAAATATTATTATATCAACCCATTTTAGTGTCAATTTTTATACAATATGCACTAATTGTATGTTTCAAGTATGATATTAAAGAAATATGAGTTGATCTTTTTTTTTTTTTGTGCAGAGAAAACTTGTGTTTAAATTTTTACTGTGATTTGTTTTTTGGAGAAATAATTCTAGAAACCTGATTTGTCTTTAATCTTTCTTGGAATTTTTTCTAACATGATTTAAATTTCAAATCAATTTAAATCAGTTGAATTACAAAAAAAGCTTTAAAAACATCAGATTTCTATATAAAAATATTTGACAAGTAAATTAGCATTAACATGGTTAGTAGGGTTGGGAAACTAGAACTTCAGTTAAATTTTATATTTCTGATATTTTGTTATTATTTTAGGCCGACTATTTTCGCTAATAAATGTGGCACAAGCTCTAGTGATGTTATCAGAAAAATTCTGATGGAACTAATGACAAATGATTTGTTAAAGTAGTATAAATGGAAGAGGAGTAGAGGAGTAAAGCCTCCCTTTTCCACCCTTCAGAATGTTAGAAATTTGATAACAGGTTATCCTTTTGTTTTTAAACTTTCTAAAGCTAACTACTTGTACAAATAAATTTTAAAAGTAATATTGTGCAATGTGAAAACATTAAATTCAAATGTAAAAGTTTACGAATTGAATTTAATCAAAATATTTCTGAATCATAATCACTGTAACAAATCATAAGAACATAATATTTCATGTTTCTGACACATTTTCAATTACATATTTTTATTATCCTATGTTTAATGTATATAATTTCAGTTTATATTGTGTTTGTAACTTAAAATTAGGAAAAATTGTTATTTTGTATTTTTCATTTATGGATTACTTCTGTATTTTTTAAATTACAAGTTTACCATTGGATCAAAATGTTGATTTTAGTACATGAATTAAATTTAATACATTTATTTTTCTTTAAATTTAAATCTTAATTTTAATATTTTAACGAATTAAAATTTAATTTTTGTGACTTTTTTATATAATATTTAAAATTGTTTTATAACAAAAGCAATTTAATGTTAATAATATCAATTATAAAAATGTTGAAATGTTGACCTTATTTTGTTTCTGATATTACTTTATTTAACATTATTTATATGAGCAAAATTTGTTTATTCGTAGCTTCTACTCGCCACTATGACAGCCGTATCACAGATATTGATGCACAGCAATATATAAAGAAATGGTTGATGCGTGCTCCTGACACAGATGGGGGTGTTTAAAAAAGCTTTGAAAAAAGCCCAGTCTAATATTAATAGTATGTAATAAAAATAACAAAGATTTATCTTTTGTGAACATTTTATTTTTGTGATTAAATTCATAAATATTGAAGTAGATATAGTTAAATAAATATTAAAATCAAAAATGGTGTGAAATAGGAAAACTTTATCTGAAAATGTAACTGAATTTTTAATCTTTTTACAATAATATATTTAATACACTTATTACCAAAAACTTGTAAGTCATTTCTTTTAGCAGCTTTAACTCTTCAAATATTGCTTTTGAAAATTTTTCTAGAATATTCATGTTTACGTCAATTTTTTTGCTGTTAATACAAAATTACTAAAAACAATATTAAATAATTAAACTAAGACCATATAAACAAAGTTGTCTGTGTTCTATATTAAAACAAAATTGATGTTTTATAAAATTTATCAAAGTATCTAGTTTAGAAATGTTTTGGTTATATATACCTATTGTTACAAATCTATCGGAACTAAATGAATTGTGTATATGATTTTAATTTTTAAAACTGAATTTGTGAGGAATTGTTAAAATATATATCATATAAAAGTAATAAAATTTTTTAGACTTTTGCAATTAAATTTCTACTGTAAAACTTGTTAAGGAAACATTTGGAAAATCATAACAATTAACAATCTGCTAATTTATTTTTTCTAAAATTGGAAATTATTTAAAAAAAAATCTCAATGAATATTGTTTTAGAAATTTATAAATAATTATTGTATTTGTATTAAAATATCTCAGACAGATCGGAAATACTCACATTTTGGGCAAAAATTGTGGTATTTAAACGTGTTATACGTTATAACGGGTTTTCTAATGATTTGGTAACTTGGCGATGATACGGCGAGGAAACTTGGCGAGATTCTTGGCGACTTGGCGAGAAATAGATACTTCTGGAAACATCCATTACCTAAGCTCTAGGACCAATATTTATCTAGATAGCCTAGAAGCTTCCAGAATCTTGGCGAAACTGGTTTATTTCTCCGCCAAGTCAGGTATAAATACTGCAGCTCGACATAGAAGAGGAGTAGTTTTGTGAAGACAGTCGGTGAGTGAAGACGATTAGTCGTGACTGCTAGTCTAGAGAAGCTGTTCTCTGTCTGAGGTATTTGAGACCTGTGAGTGGAAGCTGTTTCTTATTGTATCTGACGAATTGTAGCTGTATAATTGTGATAGTTATATCTGGAATTTCTTATATCTAGTGGAAGTTATACGAATAAAAGTCTTGTGTTCATTAAGTGGTTGCTTTATTCAACTCTCAAACGACACAAACTACGAAACGCGGGTACAATATTGTCTGAGAGATAATTTATTGCATTTTTCCTATTACTAAAAAAAGAAAAGCTAATATCTAAAACTGAAATTATTGAATGTTAATTTTGTGTCCTTCAGTAAAAACTTGAAATTACTCAAATGTCCAAGAGTGAAAAAATATTAGATGATGGGTAAAATACATTTCATACTAATTTCATTTATTTATGTATACTATATGAATTTTTTTATCACATTTTGAACTTATTTATAAGTATTAAAAAAAAGTTTTCCAACTTTTATATATGAAAAAACTTATAAATATGTGCATATTTAAAATGAGTTTTCCTTAATATTGTCTGGCTTATTAACAAAAATACCCTACCATTAAATTATTTTTAAATAATAGTGTATTTTTGCTATTTAAGCCAGCAACAGTCTATAACTAAACTATAAGAGTAGAATACAAAATTACATAGCATAATATCATCGCTGCACTCACGGCCTTTTCATCGAATCTTAAAAAACACACCGGGCCATTTGCTATAAACTCATCACACCCTGCACTTCAACTGAACGGGCGAGAATACCGCAGCCGCTCTGCGGCCGAGGTGACACATAGTGCACTGTTCCATGCACTATTACCGCACAGGACCCACTGAGTTTCCATCGGCTTAAGTCGTTCAACCAATCATTTAGCCAGCGTTGAATTGCTACTTTTGTGAGGTCTTTCAAAATTCCCAGGATTTTTTATAATTTCGAAGGGAATAAACCGGGTTTATTCAAGGTTACCTAGATAGGCTCTGAGGTCTTGGTTTATTCCCGGAAGCAAACCCGGTTTTTTCCCTTCTTTACAACACTACAGGTGGTCCACAAGCACAGATATATGCTCTGTTCAGGTCGGAAGGATAAACCGAGGACAGTAAAAAAGCTACAGTATATCACCTAATCCTTTGTTTTGTTAAGATTAAAATTATATACCATGTATTCATTACACTCTGGAACATTATTA
This sequence comes from Latrodectus elegans, assembly GCA_030067965.1. NCBI lineage: Eukaryota > Metazoa > Arthropoda > Arachnida > Araneae > Theridiidae > Latrodectus > Latrodectus elegans. The sequence goes on from CM057809.1 coordinate 45,842,446, forward strand.
TTTGTCATCCTCATAGAATATTTGATGACGCGTTAAAGTTCTCTAAACTTTTTTTCAACCGATAATTAAATCTATATTGAATTGATGGTGCAATAAATCGCGACTTTTTTTAAAAGTTAAATGCATTAATTGTGATTAAACAAGAAGACACAATAAATTATCTCTCAAGAAAAATACTTTAAGACATTTTGTAAAGGGATGTCTAAAAACTTAATACAACAAACTTTTGAGTTATAATCAGGTATAACGTTTTGTCTTTATAAAAATGAAATAATAGAAGTTGATTGTACATTAAAACAAAGAGAAATGAATATGCAGTATTATATTACAAAAGATGGATTTTTCAGTAAACCGTTGTTTGAAACTCACACCAGAATAGGTCACAGTAGAAGAAAACGTATGTTTGATGCAAGTTAAATACAAAAGTATTACACATAAATTAACAATACTGTGTTTAAATTTATACAAACAATGTCAATTGAAACATAGTTACCCAATAAAGTTATCATTGTGAAACCAATGATTTTAGTTGTGACTTAAGTTTATATGATAAACAGCAATCACCTAGGCATGGGGAATCTATGCTCATAATGGAGTATTAAAATCATTTAACTAAGTTCAGCAATGGCTTTTTTTAAAGTTAAAACCGTTAAAGAAGCAGCGTATAATCTTTAGATAACGCGATTTACCAAAAACGTCTCTGAGAGCTTTTATAGTGACTTGCGTCGACGGTTTTGCCATCATTGGTTAAGAGTGAATAAATGAGCAATAAATAAATAATGAAACTAATAATTTTGTTTCGCAAGTGTGTTTTAACAGATTACGCTAACTCATGATTTGACCCCTAAAATTGAATTATTCAGGTCGGGAAAAGTGTATTTTCTTGTTCGAAATATAGAGAGTTTTGGATCATATATTACCGGATTCGTAAAATGATTCTAAGAGTTCCCACATGAATTAAAAAGTAATTAGAGCTGTTGACTTTCTGCTTGTGTGGTATACAACTTTGGAGAAAAATATACTGGCTCAGGTGTTGACTACTGCATTTGACCGATATTTAAAATTACAACGCGGTTGATTCGCGATCATCAGAAATAAGCTGTCAGAAGCGAGATCACAAAAACAAACTTGTTGAAGTCTCTTTTTCAATATAAATATATTCTACCGTTAGAAACTGAATACGTTGTTTTGTAAATCGCTGTATGTAATGTTTCGATTCAATATTATAACTTCTTTAATTGTTATTTAATATATTTCTGTATCAGTTGTACACATTTTTAAATTGAAATAAACATTCAAAATTTGAACTGACTGTAATACTTTTTTTTTAGATTTGATTTGAAATTCGGTGAATTCTGGATCATCTTCTTTCAAGAGTCAAGTTCAAGTTGTTTAATCATTAAACAGTTTTCTCTAGAGTGCATTTAATTACTTTATTTCAGGAATAAAGGTAAATAATCTCCTTATATTTGTATATGTTAGAATGAAGTGGAATATACTTGATTTGATTTTGGAACAAATATCATATTGTTCATATTGAGTGTTTTCATTGATAATTGAAAAAATCTATCTTACTTAATAAATATTACGTAATAAAAATCGTATCACCCAAAAATAATTATAAATATTACGTAATAACATCGTATTGCCTAAAAATAATTATAGCTATTATGTAAGGAAATCATATTACGCAAAAATAATTGATATGTAACAAAATCTATTTCCTTCTAAAAATCCTATCAACTCCAAAATTAATTAAGGCTCATTAATATATGATCCAAAACCATTAATATATGATAGTTCTATTTCAACAATAAAAATTGAAATAGAACTATAAAGTTTAAGATTCGCATCCAATAATTGGAGAATAAAATTCAAATAAATGCATGAAAACTAAAAGAAGAAAATGTAAGCGCGAATTTCAGTAGTTAAAGTATTTAATTGTTAATTAGAGAAAAATACATGCGTAATATCATTATTATATTTAATCAGAATTTGTTATTAAGTAAACTATAAATAGAAAAGCTTAAACACAATTAATGGAAATGCTATTCAAAAAGCATAATAAAAAATATTGTTAGAGATATAAGTAATATATTTTTGAGAAAAAATTTTTTTTTTCTGATTAAAAAAGGGAAACAGATGCATGGAGTCTTAAGATTTATCAATAGAAGTACACAATATCAAGTTAAAATGTCTGAATAAATTAATAATCTTATTCATTCTATAGTAATTATGATGTCAGCATTAATAAGATCACATTAGTGTTTGTAAAATTGAGATCTCAATAATTGATACAAAATGAGAAGAAACAAATATGATTATAAATTTCCAGCTGTTAATTCAAATTTTTAATAATTAAATGTATAAAAATGCTTACATTTTTTATTATAGTATTCAAGTATAATTTATTCTTACATTCTACCCTATTTCAATCTTTTCTATTGTTAAGAGTAAAATGTGGTGGCAAATCAACAAATTAAAACAATGAAATGAATTCCTTAATATGATGAATTTCAAGCTGCATGTTAATTGATTGAAATTCTTTGACAATATCTGAAGTGCACAGAAGATGATTACTTTTCTGAAAACTCTGTCATCTTAAAGGATATAAAATTCATTCGTATTAACTACGGATATATAATTCATTAGTATTTTTTTAAGTTTTTTTAAAAGTTGAGTTTGAAAGTTAAAATTATAATTTGTGTTTATTGTATAATTTTGAAATTTTATTTATTAGTTAGATAAATTTGAAGTTGGAAATGTGAATAATGTGTTTCTTTGGCAATTCAAATTATTTATTTTAAATTTAAAATTAAAATTGTTAAATTAAATTTTTATATTTGTGTTTTACAAATGACCTGGTATAGAAAATGACGTTTTTAAAATTAGAGTTTTTTTAAGTAATTTGTTAGTAAAATGACATAATATATAAGATTAGTATACTTAATTTTTATAAGGAGTTGGTATAATAATGTTATAAGTATTTTTTACATAGCAAGTATCTGTTACTTGTTGAATTAGCTATTGTGTGGAAATTTTAAAGTATGCATTTTGTGCTGACTAATTATAATTAATTTACTATAAGAAAAGATATCATTATTGCTTGGTTATTTTCTAAATTATTATTGCTGCACCATCGTACTTCCCTGTATTTAACCTAAAGCTAAGCTCTCTCAGTTTGGTGGAAACAGCCAGGTGGAAGTCTTCTAAATTTACAAGGACCAAGTAAAAGACTCTCTAATACTTGACACCCCTGAGGTATCATTTCATTGGAGGACATTGCAACCATGCCCTATTTAATGTGCTCCAACTGCCTTTAGTGAATGTAACATATATTTAATTAAGCCGAGATTTAAAATCACTACCTTCAGATAATGAGAATGATACCCTAATCAAACATGTCCCTGCTACCTTTCTAAATTATTGTTAAAAGGGTGTTCACTTATCTGTCACTGATTATTTCTTTCAAGCATTCTGTATGTTCATTGCTGTGAAAGTTTAATAATGTGTTCATTTTCCTTTTTTGAGAATTTTGATAGCTTTAAGTATCTATTTTGTTCTTAGAGAATTTGTTGTGTAATTTTTTTCTTCAATTTGTACAAAAGTAAAAAAAAAAATTATAATATAATTATACACTGTACAAAATAAATTTTGCAAATTGTTTACAAATTTTCTTTTATTCATTATTGTAGCTAAGTGTAGATTTGAGTTATTCCATGAAATTTTAATCTAGGATCAACCTAGATTAAAATTTTAAGGCATTGTAAATGTAAAAGTTTCAATCGTTCACTAATGACCTTTTATGGTAAATTCCCCTCAGGGGGCTTACATTCTTTAGGTAAACACAGGTGTCACAATCCCAAGGTACCCTAGTGAACTGTCCTCTTCTCTCCTCTCCTCTTCTGCTTTTTCTTCCTTTTCTCCCTCTTTGTAGTTGCCTTGTAAGAGGTTGAGGGCTGCCCTTGAGTAGCTATTGCTGCCCTGTTGCTATTAGCTTCTTTTGGGGACTAAATCATCTGCGTGTTTGTCATGCGTGGAGACCATTGTCCCTGGCAAGGAGGATCCAGATGATTGAGGATCTCAGAAACCAACATATTACTTTGGCCTCTGCTTCAGATAAACAGGAGGTCTGTTGTGGTCCTCAGCATGCCAATCAGCTTCCATGGATCAAGCGATCATATATCTGATGTGTGACTCGATATGGGTGGAGGCCACTTCAGAGATATATTGAAAGCGTATAAAGTCTGGCTAGCACTGATGCAGTTATATTGCATCATCCCCTTGTTGGGCTCAATGGTGGGTGGTGCAGTCAGGCCTTGAGTAAGTAATTAACCTATTTCTATAGAATGTACTTCTAATTCTTTACTCCCTATGGAGCAACAAATGATACAGGATCAGAAATATTTTGTTATTAAAAGAACTGAGGGCAATTTCGATAATGTTTCCCCTTTGTTAATTAAAAAGAGTCTTATTGGTACAGTTGGAAATGTCAAAAATGTTTGCAAGATGAAATCTGGAGATATCTTAGTTTAAGTTTTATCAATTGAAAAGGCCAAAGCCACCCTAAAATTAAATGCCTTGGTAATATAGATATTATAGTATCTCCTCATAGAGTAGGTTAAATTCTGTATGGGGAGTAATTTCAGCAGATGATTTATTTAATGTTTCAGAGGAGGAAATTTTGGGTAATCTTGTTGATCAAAAAGTACAACATGTGCAGCTCATTACAATTAGGAGAGAGGGTAAAATTATAAGAACTAAACACCTTATACGCACGTTTGCTACTCCTATACTATATCAATCTATAAAAGCTGGCTATCTAAATTGTAGTGTTTGCCCATCATTCCAAATCCATTACGCTGCTTTAATTGTCAGTGATTTGGCCAGGCAAAAACTACTAGAGGACATTTGACTTGTGCGTGATGTGCATCTGTTGGACATGGTAGTAGTCAGTGTCAATTACAAGGAAAATGTGTCAACTGCAGTGGTGAACATCCCTTGTACTCCCGATCATGCCCAACCTGGATATTATAAAAGGAAATTATTACTGTGAAAATAAAACAAAACTTATCTTAGCCTGAAGCCAGGCATACAGTGTCATCCTGTACCCCTAATTAAGGTATTAGCTATTCACAAGCAATTAAAAAAAGTCATGAAATCTTGCAATACCCAAACAGATTTCTTAGATTTTCCAAACTTATCCTCAAATATTTTTAATATAAATTTCTTCACTGTCTTTCACAAAATCTAAGTCTCAAAGATACCTAAATTAAAGAATGCAAAAGAAGGGCTCCATAAATCATAGTTGAAGAGTAAAAGAAGCTCAACTGCCTCTAAGACAGGTATGAAGAACGTAAACCCATCAGATGATGAAACACTCCTAAGTGGAGATTCATCTGAATCCCAGATGGCGTGCTCTGGGATTCAGATGAATCTCCACTCGTAATACTCATTATAATGACAACAATACTCATTGTAATGATAACCTCCAATGCCGGAGCATTCAACTTAGCTTAATGGGAACCTTCGTTTCTTGGAATTGTCGAGGTTTTCACACTCATATAGAAGATATAAAAACAGTTATGAATCTGTATAATTCATTTTGTTTTGCCATCCAAGGAACATTTTCGTGAAACCTCAGTAAAGTTTAAAATTTCATGGATATAATTGTGTGAGGAAAGATGTTAATCAGGATTCAATTTCTGGAGGTGTATATTCCTAGCACTGTACAATCCCATAACACTTCATTACAGGCTATTGAAGTACGCATACACTCAACATCTCTCATTACTATTTGTAGCATTTACTTACCTCCCCATGTGATCATCCATGAAAGCGATTTAAACAGTTTGCTGGATCATCTACCTGCACCCTTTATTTTACTTGGTGACTTCAATGATCATAACACCTTATGGGGTAGTGATAATATGAATCCTCATGGCAACATAATTTAACAGTTCATTTCTAATAACAATATCTGCCTCTTAAATTCCACAGAAATAACTATTTCCATCAACCATCAAGAACTTTTCATTCATTAGATTTAGCTATTTTCTCTCCATCAATTCTACCTTCATTAAATCTTAATGTTGATAAGGATTTATATAACAGTGATCATTTTCCTTTAATTATAAATCAAACTAGTATAAGCAGACCACAAATCTTCCACTCCTCTTACTCTTATCATCGTGCAGTCTGGTCTCTCTACACTCAATTAGCTGTGATTACTGACAGCATGGTTAGAAGTGATAATATCAATGGTGCTGTGCAAAAAGTAACTGATACACTTCTAGCTGCTGCCAAAAACACAATTCCCAATTGCTCCCCAATTCCACGCAATTATCATAAACCATGGTGGAACAGTAAGTGCCAAGTATCATACAAAAAACAAAAAAGTTGTGGACTGTTTTTCACATGTGCCCTACCATGGAAAACCTCATGGCTTTCAAAACAGCTAAATCTTTTGCTCATCGAGTACAGCAAAATAGTCAAAAAGAATCTTGGATAAGATATGTTTCCTCCATCACATCAACTTCCAGAAAAGAGTTATTGAAGAAACTTAAAGCTTCCAGTAGTTTATATAGGGACTTCTCTATCCCAATACTATGCACAGGAGCTGACACAATTTCTTCTCAATATGATATTGCCAATCTTTTAGGTGAAACTTTTGCAAAGGTATCTAGTCCAGCCTCTTATGATCCTAAATTTCTAAGAACCAAAGAGCAAGCTGAAAAGAAACCTATAAAGTTTCATGTTTAAGCCATACATCCATATAATTGCAATTTCTCTTTGCTGGAATTGCAGAGAGCCCTGTCCCAGATGGTATCTCATATAAGATGCTTTGTCATCTTAATCATGAATTTTTAATAAACATTCTTTTTCTATTCAATAGAATATGGAATGAACATGTCTATCCCAGTCTCTGCAGCAAAGCAATTATTCCAATTCTTAAACCTGGGAAAGATCCAACTAATCCTCAAAACTATCATCCAATTGCTCTTACAAGTTGCCTTGCCAAAACTTTGGAGCATATAGTCAATGCCCATCTTGCTTATGTAATTGAAGACAATCAGTACACATCACTTTATCAAAGTGGTTTCTGGAAAGGTTGATCTACTCTGGACAATATTACATAGAAACACAAATTAGGAATGCCTTTGTACGGAGATATCATTTAGTGTCTATAATTTTCGACATAGAAAAAGCTTATGATAAGACATGGCATTGTGGAATTCTTTGAACTTTGTATAATTTTTATTTCAGAGGAAATTTACCCTTTATTATTCAGAGTTTTTTAAATTCTCGCATTTTTAATGTTGGTATAGGATCTGTTTTATTTAATCCATTTATCCAATGTGAGGGGGTTCCTCAGGGAAGTGTGTTAAGTGTTACTGTTTTTAATATTTGCATCAGCAACATTCTTCATGTATTGCAACCATCTGTCTATGGAACATTATATGTTGACAATCTCCAAATTTCTTGCCAAAGTTCCCATATGCGACTGATTGAGCAGCAGTTACAAACTGCTATCAATAATCTAGTTGCTTGGTGTAATGAAAATGGGCATACTTTGTCCCCTTGGAAAAGCAATTGTATCCATTTTTGCAGAAAAACTGGACCTCATCCTGATCCAGAAATTAAGATATCAGGCACAACTATTCCTGAAGTTAATCAGATATCATTTCTTAGGCTTATATTTGATAAAAAGTTAACTTTCCTACCACATATTTTAGATTTGCTCATAAGAGCAAAAAATCACTGAATATTCTGAAAGTTCTTTCTAATACCTCTTAGGGTGCAACTCATAAAGCATTACTCTGAGTGTATAAGTCAATTATTCTATCTCGAATTGACTATGGTAGCGTAGTTTATGGATCAGCCAGATCATCAGTTTTGCGCAAATTAGACCCTGTTCATCACTCATCTATACGAATCTGTTGTGGATTTTTATTTTCAGTTTTAAATATTGTACGGTGCAGAAATGTTCTATATTGGACCTTGCATCAGTAAACCTCAGCAAATCAAATCAAATCAAATTTATGATAAATTTTTATTATTGAGCCAATACTGTAATGACACCTGTCTTATCAATTATAAATAATAGATACTTCATCAAGCAAATTATATTCAGCATGTTAGATTGGACTATTTACATTGAATGAGAATTAAAAACAATTTTATTCAAATTTCTTTCTCTATTATTTTTATTAATATTTAAATTATGTACTTGTAAACTTTAAACAGAGCAAGCTTATTTATTATTTCTTAATATAATATTATTTGAGGGAAATTGCATAAAAATTATTTCATTATCTCTAAATGCATTTTTAAATCTTAGATATTAGCAATTTGTTTTGTAAGTGACTGACAATTGCTGAAAAATCTTAAAGTAGCTCTTGTGCAACAATTAAGAATTTACTGCTTTATTGAAGTAGTAGAAAAATACCTCTCAAAAGAGTTTGGAAACATTCAATATGTACTATTTTTCTCTTTTATTTTAAACTTATTTTTTTTTCAGTCTTTTATCCCTACCTAAATTCTATATTTTGATTTTAAAATAATTCTGCTTGTAAATTTGTCCTGATTTTACCACAGTTTTCTGGTTTAACTCATCATGTTCTTTTTAGGTCAATTATTATCTCAGAATATTTCTTAATAAACTACTTGCATCTTTCTCTTATGTAGAAAAGTATTATGTAAAACAATGTATCTCTTGTAAATATTTGCTTATAGGTAATGTTTTAAGAGTACATATTGTGTGTATAAAAGATCATTGCAATTTTTTTAAAGAAAATTAAAGTGTTTATTTATTTTTCTTTTGCACAATAGTAATAGAATTTGAATAAGTATATTTTCATAAAGAAAAGTATGATGAAGTGAAAGTAATTAGTGTGAAAATGTTGAATTAATACTACAATAGTAAATGCTTTTTATTAGATTCAAGATTTCTAAGTTAAAAGTGTATGTGTTATTCATATTTTAAAATAATTAAATCTTTTTTTTTTTTTTTATCTTAAGTCTGAAATCCCATAAAGACCAAGTTTTGCTTGTTAGAAAGTTGGAAAACAAAATCGATTTGTGAAAATTTCATTCTGTTAGTTGTAAGATTACTATTTTAATTACTGTGTAGTAAACATATAGTAGTATATATTAAAATATTTACTTAATATAAGATTTCTTAGGGCTACTTTATAAAAATATTTAGATAAAATTTGTTAAATTTGGTCATAATTAAAGTATATATACTGTTCAAAAGCTACTACATAAAATGTTTTCCTTACTGTTATTGATGTATCATTGTGGCTAATATTTTAGATGAATTTTTTCTCAATTTAGGTCTAATTCTCATTAAAAAATTTTCTATTTGTTTGCATAAATATTACTTTTCAAAAATTGTTTCCTGCTGTCTTTAAAGACTTTATTCCTGAGCATACTGTGTTGCAAACATAGATTGTAATATAAACATTAGAAAAATTTGATTTCTAAATAAAGTTTTTATATAAATGAATTTCAGTTTCTGACTATATAAATCATATGTATTGGGGCATAGAGAATACTTTTGCTAAATAAAATCTTAGAACCAAAGGAGGAAATGTTTTTTTAATGAAATTAAATATGTGTACAACTTATATAAAGATAGTAAAATGATGAGAAAAGAAAATCAAGGCCATGAGACCCATTCATGGCTTACAATTACAGCTTGAATGTTCATATCAGTAGTTGGTGAAATCACCCTGGTGATGGTCATGCATTCTTGTACACGCCTTAATAAAGAGTACTTGAGGCTCGTAATGTTATCCTGTAGTACTTCCACAGAATAACATTAGGAGTTCATTAGTTATATTTTTAGGTCAGCGGTATTTTGAAGTACTAAAATCTTTTGCCCTATCATTTCCCAGATTGTTTGATTGATTTAAGGTCAGGTGAGCTTGATGACCAAGGAAGAATATCAGAGGCATGAAGGCACTCCATATATATATATATATATATATATATATATATATATATATATTTATTTATTTATTTATTTATTTATTCATATGTGCGAGCAATATGGGGACTGTCATTATCCTATAAACTGTTCCCTGGATTATGTGGCATGAAGAGTAATATAAGAGGCCACAGAATACTATCAACATATTGCTGAGCTATTAAAGATATGTGGAGAATGACTGGAAATAATCTGCTGGGGTATGAGATAATATCTCACAATGTCACATCATGGGTTATGGCTATGTACCTTTGTAAAACAAAAGCTCATTGAAACCATTGGTCCTGGCTTCTCCAAGCATGAACTCTCTAGTGCAAGAGTAAAGCTGGACTCATTGCCAAAGACTATGTAATGTCAGTCTGATGGCAACCATGAGATTGACTACGTTGCTACACCACACAATTTTGCTGCTGTTGTGGAGTCAAAGGCTGTCCACTGTGGCCATTTTTCGCCTTAGTCAAGTGCTGTGAAACTGTGGAAAGTAATGGAAGAGGCTGTAGTATGTTGAATATTAGACAATAATATCATTGGAACATTTCGGGCCTATCAAACAATTTGATTTTATCTTACATTTATGCATCTTGGCTGTCAAAGCCTTCTTTTTGTCAAAAGGTTCCTCACGCAACCATTGCTGCCAGCACCTTTACACAACTCTGTCTGTAGGTTGCAAGTTATGACCCATTTCTTATTATGAACACCTATCTTCATTTATTCTGATAATGAAGCCATGTTCAAAGTCATTCAGATGCCTTAAGATCTTCAAAAACGTGATCACATCCTTTCTTACTTCTGTTGGAAATCACAATAACGAAAATGGGAAAAAAAAAAAAAAAAAAAAAAATGTTTTCCCCACTTTACTACCAGTTTTATATTTTGGAACTTGTTTAACAGAATTGTGTGCTATAGCCACAATTTATGTTCTTGTTATCTTTGCCCATGAAATTTCATTACAATTGGACAAATTCTTTTTTATGCATTGATTTTTTTTTCTGCAAAAAAATTCATATTTAAATTTGTTATGACATTGATATTGTAGCTTAAATTGTGTGCTTTAAAAATTAATTGGGTATCTCATTATTCTGTGAAATGTATTTTCAATTTATGTCTTTATTTTAAATTTTTATTACTATAATTTGAAAGTAAATTAGTTTCACACAAAAAATTTAATTAATGTTTATTTTGTCCAAACATAAAATATTCTATATTTTTAAAAATAATTATTTTCATCTGTTTTTCTCTCACATATATAATCAGTATTCAAACATAGTTTTTAACAAAGTTTGAAAGAAAAATAACTACTAACTGGATAAAGAAAGATAACTGTACTAACTCGATTTCTTGAATAAGAGCTTGCATTTTCTCAATATTTTAGATTCACAAATTATAATCCTATTTTATTATCCTACATCAATACTATTTATTTTAATGAATTTATATAGGTGTATAACTTGCATTTTCTTATTGATTTTTAAAATAATTAAACTTAAAATGAAATAATGTAATGCATTTAAGAGTGAGTTAATAATTAATATCAATTAAATGGTTACCACACAGGTGAATAATTTGCATTTTATCTTTAACTGATTTTTAAAATAAAAACATATAATCTATTTTTATGTTTTTATTTTAAAAATCAATAATATTTTAAAAATAAATTTTAAAAATCAACAATAAACAATATAATCTATTTTTAACAGTGTGGTAATCATTAATGTCAAATTACAATAAATATTAAAAGTTTCAAAAATGATTATTCTTTTCTTATTATTTCCTTCTAATTATTCCTTCCTGATTATTCTGATTATTCTTTCCTTCTAATTTCTGCATTTTTGGTGAAACTGTAGATAACTCAAATAATGGTAATCTCAAACTTAAAAGAATAAAAAATGTGAAATTATTTCTTATATGTTATTGTAATTGCTTTCAACTGTGTAACATTAAATACTTTAGTGGATGCTGAATCATAAATTATGATCAATTTGACATATTACACTGATGCTGTCTTAATTATTAATTTTTAACTGCAGCTATAAATAATTTCTCTTTTCAAAATAACTCCTGAAAAATTTGTTTTTAGCATTTGCATAAAGTGTTGTCTTTAAAATTTGATATACTTTACTCTTTTATTCTATTTCTTCATTGGATTGCTTAATTTCTTCTAAAACTTACATGAACTGTTGGTTTCTAGATTAATTTTAGAAAATATTTTTACCAAATTGTGTCATTTTTTTCATTATATATATAAAAACATGTTTGTTTATGCATGTAAAATACATTGTAAAAGAGAAATGGAAAAACTCAATTTATTTGCTATGACCTTGATACTCTGAATAATAAAAAAATTTAGTATTCACTTCATTAGCATATAAGTACTGCCTGAAATGCACTGATAAATTCCTTAAACTATTTAATTCATTAAAAAAAAATTTACTACCTCTTGTATTACTTAAAAAATTTAATGAGATCTATTTATCAGATATTGGTTGGTATACAGCTTTATTTTTAAAGTTACTGTGATTTCATTGAGGTCAAATTTCTTTTACTTATTTCTTATCACAGATATTCTTGTAATTACAGTTTGAAAATGAGTCATATTTTGCCAAATTATGCAAATTCTATTTTATAAGCAAGATATTTCTAAATGTTTAAATTCAAAATTTGTTCCATAAATTGGATGAGAATAGCATCTTCTGCATATTCATACTACTTGCATCATGTTTGAATCAAAATGAATTTAAATTAATGCAAAATTAATTATTTTGCATTATATAATCCACAAAATACATTTAAAGTTCTCTTCTGTACCATGAATCTTCTAATTAATTTTCATTTGATATACATAGTTTTTAGTGTACATACTATGACCATACTATTTTTCTCATAAGGGTATTTATTTATAAACTTTTTTTATCCTACGTCGGGACAGCAGCCTTATCGGCCATGAGTCCTCTGGCAGCCAAATCAAAATTAGCCTTATTGTGGAAGTTGTTGGGTAAACAGTTCAAAAGTATAAGCACAGGACAGCTTGTCAAATGAATAAAGTCCATAAAAACTCCTGAAGGACACAGGGTACAGTAGGCCATGTTAACCACGCTGATACGACTTAAGTGTCTTTGAAAATAGTCATGTCCAGTCAAAATCTGAAATTGGCTGTGAAAATGGAGCGTGGAAGGCACATGGGGAGTGGAGAGTTCAGTAGGGAACCCCATGGGGGTGGTGTGTCTCGCCTCTGCGCAGTGCCCCCTAGAACGCCTTTTGGTAACCAAACGAGACACACTTTCGTCACTGCAGCCCAATTATCTATAAACTAAAAATGTAACTGTGATAAGTTTTATTTATAACTTTAACATTTTCAGGAATTGAAACAAGTATTTGTAAGAAAATATTTCTTAGCATAATTATATTTCAGTTTAATAATATGTTCATGATATAATTTATATAGTTTAATTTTTAAAAGATTCACACACGCACACACACACACACACACATATATATATAGAATAATGTTAGTTGAGTTGTATGTTTTTTAGATAACTTGGAATCACATGTGTACTCTTCCTCAGCTATGCTTGTTAATAGATATGAAAACATCAATTCATTTATGTTAAATTTATCTCAGTTGTGTCTTCTATTGTTGTGAAGCTAAGCTATTTGCTGCTGTGAAATTACTGTCATGAACATTAGATATCTAAATATGCATGCTGAATTAAATTTGCAGATATATTCATCTTTGCATTAACATTCAATTTCTTTTAACATATGATTTTCTATACATTCAAAAACTATTTTGTCCTCTGCATGTTTTCCAACATGTGCTTGGTTAATTCATATTTTGAGGTATAATCAAATTTTCATTCAAATGCAATATTGAGCTTATTACTGTTTAGGACAAAAAGTACAAGTCCTTGAGTTCAATAGCTCTGACATCTTCTGAAAAATTTTACCTAGAAAACTATTGTATGCATTCAAAATTTTCTATGAAATGAGGTAAATGATTGAAAAAAGAAAGAGAGATGGTATTATAATAATATTTTGATTTCTGCTAAAAAAATTAATTTTTGTTTGTTTGCTTGTTAGGAATTAAATCTTTATTGGGGATAATAATTTGTATGCATACGAATTTATTTAGATACCTCTATAAATTTCTTGATAGCAAACTGGTATTTCTCTTTTATATTACTTTGAGAAATGTTATTAATTTATGCATTACATTTTGATTTTTATTTACTTGCTTACTGTTGAACTTGTCGTAGGCTAGCTTTAGCTAAGTCATCTTTGACTTCTGGTCAATTAATTCTATTATTTTTTGTTCCAGAGTTGTTTTTGATTTATTTTACATTTGCATATACAAATGTAATTTTCAATCATCAAGAGTCTTTAAAATTCTAATTTTGTAAATTATGTTTTTTTCCAAACAATGATAGCCTCTTTCTTCATTTTAGTTTTTCTTGATGCTGATCTTGTGAAGAAACATGCTTCCTGCACTTCTAGCTATTATGAGGAGTTATGTCCCATATGTGACACTGCCAGTTTCTATTGTTATTGGAATAATTGGTTATAATATTGAGGGATTGATATCTGACAAGTTCACTCCAACTAAAAAAATGAGTGTTGAAGAAGAGAGGCTTGAAAGACAGTTAAAAGAAATGGAAAACAGTGAATTAACTACCAAAAGTTTAAAAGAAAAATCCTTTGTTCCAAAAACAGTCTTTGAAAGAAATCTTCCTTCATAGTTTATAAATCTCTTATTTTAAGTGTATTAGCTTATTTGAATTTGTAATATTTATTTGCATGTAAAATTAAAGTTTGAAAAAGAAATATTTTTATAGCTATTTCTTTTGCTTTGAGTCTATTGCGAAACACCAACTGAATATATTATTTTTTCTATTGTAAATGGATCAAAATTATTTAAACTTGATACTTCAATTTTTTATTTCCATTCATTATAAAATTTTGTTCTCAGTGAATAGTTAGACCTATTTGAAACAAGTTTCTTCAATTTCTGCTTTGAAAAATGTTCTCATGCAAATAATAAATATGAAAATGATGGAATTTTGAGGAATATTTTTATAACAATGTTGAATTAAAAGTTGTTTTAGCAGAAAAGAAATTTAGCCAAAAAAATTTTTGCAAATAATTTATTTTAATATAACAATTTTCACATTCGTAAGTACTCAAACACACTGTCTAAAATTGATCCATTTGCAAAATATACTATGGAAAAATAAAAAGCCTCAATATATTAATCATTTGGAACAGAGAGGATTTTAAACTTGTTTTAAAATAGATCTACAAAATCACAGTTTAGGCAAATATTGCTGAATTTATTTCAAGTTTCCAGATATATTTTACAAATTTTTCACAAAATGCCTTACTAAAGTAAATAGGGCATTGGCAAGCAGATTAAGTGAGTCAAATTATTTTTAAATTTGTTTAAATTTTGCTAAATTTGCAAAATTTTTATAAATATCAACAAAGTAAAATAAGATAAATTTGTCCATATTAAATATATTATTAAATCTCAGAATTAAACTAAATAATTATGTTTTTTTTAATAATATTGAGTTATATATATTTCTCCTTTAACTTTATACATCAATTTCATAACAAAACTTGCTTTGAGTGTAAATAAAATTCTCATATATATGTTACATAATTCATAATTAAGGAATATCATATCGTCATTTAATATAGCCTGAGATATGTTTTAACTTTTTATTCAATATATTCTAGAATTATATTAATCTTTTCATATTCTAAAATTATTTAACTTACAGATATTAATCACTAATTTCTGTGGAAAATGGCTTTCTGTAACCATTGCAAATCAATTTTCTCATTAATTTTGTTGTGATCAATAATTCTTATAAAATACAAGAAAGAGTAACATTATGTTATTTTTTCTTCATCATAATTCCAAGGTTTTTTAATTTTCTTTCTTAGATTAAGTGTTAAACTTTTAATGAAATTGGCCTCCAAATTATTTTGGGGAATATTCTTAAGGTATTTTGTATTTTTATTTAAATGAGACAATTGTTATTTATATAAAAAAATTATCCACATTCATTTGTTTAAAATAAATATCAGTAATCTTACTAATGTGAATCACAGAATAGTTCGGTTGAAAACATCCTTTTTATTCTGTACCTATTTTTAAGAATAATTTTGAAGACTCGAATTAAATTTAACTTAATTTTGAGTTATTTATTGCAAAAAGGAAGTACAGACTTTTTATTTTATCTTCCATAAAAACATTTTTATTCTAAATAAACTTCATGCTTCATAATAGTATCCTTAATTCTGCCTACCTTTTCAATAAAATCTGCGATTTATATTAGAAATAATAAAGTTTCATACCATATTACATTCTGAACAATTCGTTGCTCATTGCTCTTTCAAAAAAGTATAAATTCTCAATTAACTTATTGAGAATTTTTTGAAAGAATTTTTAAAAAATAATTAAGATCCTAAATTAATTTTTTTAAAAAATCATTTTTCTTACTATAAATGTAAAAAGATTTAACTAATATCCTTTACATAAAATTGTTTTCTTGTTCTGTACAAAGAACCCTTAAGAATTTGTTTTTCACTACACATATACTTACATTCTTTTATTGGAGCATAAATCTTATAGCTGAAAATACATTTATTTTAAAAATGGAAAATGCATACCTTTTTTAATTATTGTTACTTTATTAGAATCTGCTTATATTACTCTAGTAATATAAAATATTCAATTTTAGATAAGAAAATATAAATTATAGCTTTCACCCTGACAAGCCTTAGTAATAAACTTATCTTAAGCTTATTTTTTAGGTATGTAGATGAAGACATACTCTATACATGGCAACACAATTTATAAATTCTCATTTTTACTGCTGTAGGTGCTATTTTGATTATTGTAAATGATTTTTTTATGTTTTTAAAAAAATTTATATAAATCATACAAAACTAATTTATGGATGTATTATTAAGAAGGAAACATTTTTATTTCATATTATAATTATGAAACAATTAAGATACTAGTATCAGATTTATATTTAAATTGAACATACACTCTGCATAGTGAGAACAATTTAATGCAAAATATATTCATATGTACTCACTTATAATTTTTTAAACTCTGTAAAATATTTTCTTAATAATTTTTAAAATGTATATCAGTGTGGTTACTTTGTTGTGTGAAACATAGTTAGTATTTGATAATAGTGCTGATGAAAAATCTGAAATAAATTTAATATTATATGTATATTAATATTCAAAATAAAAAGATACTTCACTTTATTGCTTAGTTTTCTTATAAGCTCTACGCCCTATTTCCAGCCACGGTTGCCTCAGTCAGTTTCAACCATCTTGACCTCTCCAATGCCATCGAATAGTTAGCGCTCTGTCTTCGGTTCAACAGTTCTTGCTTCGGAATCCATTTAAAACTCTAAATTCTGGTATAATTAGCCCTCGTGTTCAAAAAATGATCGATCGTTGAATGACAGCCTAAACCGATGCCACGTTCTTCCACCTGTTGACAGCAATGTTCTTAAACTAATTTTTCTACATTATCTAACCTTCTAATTTGTGTTATCTCTCCTCTTTCCTTCAGGCTTTTGGAAAATTATTTTCTTCATTAGGTTTTCATATTTCCATGATTGTAGATATGTCCTAGCTATCATAGATTAACAGGCTTTAATATTTTTTTACAATATAGTGTTCTCTAAAACATTGCTGTTGCTGAGAATTATATCTTATTCACCAAATACAAATTTCCCTTATTACTCAAAAAATTTCTCAAAATGTTTATTTTAAAAACTATTAATCTATCCTCGGATAACTTATTCAATGTTCATCACCCTCTGCCATACTACAGATCTTTACTGACGCGAGTTACCCTTACTAATATACCGTGATTGCAATCGAATGGTTTGCCCTCTGATCTTCCATTCAGTTATTTGTGGGTTTAATTCCCACCTTAGGCCTAGATGTTTGTGGTGGTTCGGAATCTACTTTAAACTGTAAGTCCTATTCAAAAGACTCGTGTGCGAAAAATAATGTAGAGCGAGAAACAAACCAAATTAACTGGAAATTCGTTCTTTATTCTTAATTAGATCGCTGCGCGTAGCGGATCTATTATAATTGAATTGGTAGTAACGCTTTTATCTGAAATTTTTATAAGCCCTTTACTATTTAATTGGCAATTCTCTTGCCGTAAAGTACATTGAATTAAAAATATATGTGTGCCGTGTTTTTTCCTCTCTGTATGTATTTTAATTAAATGTTAAACTTATTAAAGACACAACGTCAATTTTAAAAAATAATTGTAATTTATCTTTTTTCACATGCGAAAAAATAGAGTGTGCTGAAAAATTAATTGTATGGAAAAGAATGTGAATGGATATCTATATATATAGTGGATAGGAAAAAATTCAATTTCTTTTTTAAATGATCATACTATCGCAAATTAAATTATCATTTATTTTTAAAAATGATATCATTTTAAGGACTACTGTAAAAAACCTTCATATTACAGTGAACTATGATTTTATTTCAAAGCGACTTTTTATCTGTAGAAATGATGATTTTCTTAAGTGTGAAAATTTGATTTCTGTTAAAAAT
Organism: Latrodectus elegans; assembly: GCA_030067965.1. Lineage (NCBI taxonomy): Eukaryota > Metazoa > Arthropoda > Arachnida > Araneae > Theridiidae > Latrodectus > Latrodectus elegans. The sequence continues at coordinate 45,861,047 of CM057809.1, forward strand.
TTGTCTCAAGCTGAAAAATTATTGAACCGGGAGGATTTTATATTTATCTACAAAATTATTCATATATAATTTTAATTTTACTGCTTTTATTTATTGGTAAGCATATGTGTATATATCTAAATAATGAAGAATGAAATAGAAATTTGGTAATTAATATGTATGTTTCGAAATAGTCCTGAGAGAGAAGATTAGTTTTAATATACTATCTTGAAATAATAGTTCTTGTTTTTTCTTAAAAACTAATATTTTAACATTTGCGGAAATTTTCTCTCTGGTTATATTGTTTTCTTATTGATTTCTCTATATCTATCAAGAAATCAAATGTATTTCTTTACAATAGACGGTAGAACTATAATAGACATTCTAGTGAGACATGATCTTGTGTTTACGTCAGTAAAAGGGGCCGGCAGGAATTGAATACTAAGAAAACTTTCACTATAAATCAAATATACCTAACTATATACATTTATTAATCTTATATACTTTTAAAATTATGTTGTTTATGTCTATTTATAGTTTGAGAAATCTTTATTTTTCCTTGAAGCGCTTTGCGCTTTTTCGGGAAAGAGCCAAATGAAGATTTAAAATCTTTTTAAGTATAAATACTACTTTTTAAAAGACTACCTTTTAAGATACTAAAATGTTTTGCAAAGCATTTAGTGACTTAAAAAAACAATATGAAGAATCGGAACTATTTAATACCTGCTCTATTATTTCTCGTTTATCTTTTAACATTTTACTCTGTATTATTACTCTACCAATATCTACGTTGCTGTAATGGATAGCTTATTCACTTCATTTTTTTAATTTGTCTCTATGTGGCATTCTACTGGAAAACTTTTATGACGGTTAAGACTTCGTAGGGTTTTGAAACAGATGCCCTAATTCTGGGAACTTTAGTGTTATATTTATTTGCGTAATGCTAAATATTGTATTTGTATCATAATAGTTTCAAACAAAAACTTCTACCTTGAGCCCACACTCGACCTCTTATATTTTAAAATAAATAACTATTTTCCCCTTAAAATACTTGTTTCATTTTGAACTAAGAAAAGCAAAGAGAATTTATTTGGAAAAAATAAGAAAATAAAATTCTATAATGATTTTAGCGACTTGTGATTAAGAGATATTTGCTACGAATTATAATTAAAATTTTAATATTCTTATATTTTTGGCCAAATATCGAAAAAGGGGGTATAGTTGATATATGTAAATGCGGCGTATACAAAGATTTTAAAAACAATCTAATGAAATATAATGCTCATTATTTTTAAGTACATATTTCTTCTTCTTTCTTATCCCCTGGTCTGAATCAAACCAGGTCCCATGGCATCCTTCGCCTTCAAAGAATCGAGGACAGCTCCAGGGCTGTATAAAAGTTCACGCTTTGAAAAGCCAATGCATTAAATACATATTTAAAAATTGCCATTCGTTCAAAATTTGAAATACAACTTGGTAATGTCTTTAAAAAAATTGGAAATATTTTATATTCTTTGAAGACATCACTTACAGTTTTGAAAGGTCACTCTTATATACTAAATACAAGATATTTTTAATCGCCCGCCATTAAGTTTCAACCCTACGTTACCAAAATACCTACATTTCGTTGATTAAAGTATGCCATCAATCATATACAATATTTTTATCTCATGTGTTTCTTACAATATACTTCCTGTATGTCTTTTATTACAAGCTACTGGTTTATGTATAATATCTAACAGAACACCCTTATTCCATTTTTGTCATAAGTATTCATATCTAAAGTACTCTAATGAATTTCTAATTTGATTTAAGAACTAAGGTCAATGAATTTTTAGATCAAGAGCTGTGAAAGTCATTTATTTTAAGAAATCTCACATTGTATACTTAACTAAATGGAAAGTTCATTTTCTGAACTGACAAATTATCTATTTTACGGGTAAAAAAATTTAAATATTTGAATAAATTTCTTACATGAATTATATAATGGAAAATGATTTAGCATAAGGATTTTTTTTAAAGATGTTGAATGTGAAGCTGTTAAATAGTAAATTTAAAGTTTTTAATAATGAAATGAATTATTGAGCAAATGTTCTCGTTTAATGTAAAAAAACAAAATATTTTGCTGGAATCCTTATTTATGCTTACATTTGGGATATAATAGTCTTATTCTGAAGACAGTAGAAATTGATCTCATGTGACTCATGTAAAATGAAACATCTGTGATGAAAAAAGTGTTCTTTAGGGATTATTAAATAATTTATGTCTTGGAAAAAATTGGATATTTGTAGTGAATTCGTGTGAATGAATTTATAAAAATTCGGGCACTCTGATTGAAAATAATAAAACAAAAGGGAAAAAATAAGAATAATTGCAAAATAAATAAAATAAGTTAAACTTGTTGCAATGATCTTTGAAATCACTCGGGGAGGACAATTATACTAACAAACTATATTTTTATCTGCTCGCGTGAATCGTTTTTTCCAATAAAGTCAAAAATATTTACCATAAACGAAATTCTAAGTACCGTATTTACTTATGTATAAGACTCGGAGGCCTTATAAAATGTATCGTGCTTGTGCTTTGGTTCGTGATGTGCCGAGCGATTGATCTTTGCCAAGCGCACAATATGCCTGTCATAAACATATAGTGGTACCATGAGTTAGATGCAACTGGTTGCATAGGTCCGTCGCTCCCTCTTGCTTCTAGCGATTTTAGAGTTGCATCAGAGTTGCTTGATTTCGTTCTTCACGATCACCGATTTTTCTGAAGCAATCCCTACATACCATTCTATATTTCCTTGGTTGAACTCAGAAACTTGCTCAAAAGACACTCGATGTCTTTCAAGCAAGACTCGATGCTGCGAAGCATCGTTAAACGGTTAATGCAAATAAAAAATCGCCTGTCATGTGCGTATAAGCTGTAATACTAATCATTTACATATCTCATCGCCATAAATGCATGATGTAATTTTCCCATACTTTGTACGTTTCCTTCAGGGTGTTGCATTTTGGGCTGCTAGTATTGTATATTACACACATGCATATCGCATGAAAGCAAACTTCGGATTGCACCTTAAGGTAATGGATTTGGATTACTCGCCTATCACCCAGCGCCTCATAATGTTGAACCGCGCTCAGGTGACAAGGTCACATCTGAGCTGGTACCCTCCTCTCCACTGGATTTTGCGCCATAAAACCCAACCAACCAACCAACCTCCTCTCCACATTCTCACCACACCAGCGGAAGAACTTTGGTGGTCACAGATTAATGTAGACACGTTCCCAAACCCCGGAGCTCCAACTACTCGATGAGAACGAATGTGGTGTTCCTTTCGCGGCAAATGATGCTTCATTATGCTAATTTTGCAAAAAGCAGCGTGAAGCTACTCGATGTCTCTGGGACTTTGTGATTACATGCACAAAATCTTATGGTGTATCTTAAATATAATTAATCTGCTTTCAAAATATTGTGAACATTTTCTAAGTTTAATCATTTTTTTTATTTTTTTAATTCTTGTACCAAATATTAAATGTCAAGTGCATTTCACTTATTGTAAATATAATGTCTGCCTAATAAAATATTGCATTTTAAATGGACTTCCTTCATGAAAATCAGAAATACACGATGTGTTAGTACTGCTAAATTAAATCCATGGCTATTTTTTGAATTAATGACTGTCAATTAAATAAACATTAGTTTAAAATAATTTATTAAATGTGAAGTTTGTGCTTTAGAAGAATAATTATAAAATATTTAAATATATTTATTTTTCTTCTTAAAGGAAAGTTTTCCTCTTCTTTTAAAACACGTGAAACAATTTAAATTCTTGGTTTGGCTGTTATCAACTTGTTTTCTACGGTGCATATACTGATATTATGAAAGGAAAAAAAAAATACTTGCTTCATCCGCAATAAAATTACATTTTTTGCTTCCCCCATCACAACATTTCAGCTTACGCGAAATGTATATTTTACACCTTGATTGAGACGAAGTCACGAATACTGATATCTGATAAAGTAACTCTTCAGGTATAGTCTAGATCACTCATTCTGAAAACGCTGGAACTTTATCTATTTTAAAGTTTGTTCACCTTATGACGTGATTCTATTAAAAAATGTTATTTTTTAATAGAATACTCTGTCAAATTTGATATTGTTTTATACATATACATTACTAATTATGGGTGATATTCATTTTAAGCTATATATATTCCACCTGATTAAAGCAATAGCCAGTACTTGTTCTTTAATTCGCGCAAATGTACTTTAAACTATATTTTGTTATTATTTCCTTTCCTTTTTTTTTCGATTTATAGCCATAGATATAATTTATAGACATTTGCATGAGAATTTCTAAGAACTATGTTATTTAACTAATCATATATTAAAAATTATGCATAATATTTTCGTATGTATAGTAAATATGTATAAGTATTTTCGTAATTTTATTCGAATATTGGATTTTATATATATTTAAAAGGTAGTTCATATGTTAAATCGACTAATATAAAAAAAATTGAATTTAAAGCACTTTAAACTGTTTTTCATTTAACTAAAGCAATACACAATTTTTATCATGCGCTTTCAGTTATATATTTTCTATGAATGCTATTTGAATAAATTAATAAAGGAAAATAATTACCTAAATTTTATTAAAATTAAACAATTATATTTCTTTAAGTGTAATCGTTTTTCCACCCATTTGTTACGTATTTAATCAAATTCAGAAACTGCTAATGCTTATAATTCCTATGCATTTTTCATTTTAAAGAAAAATGAAATAAATTACTTTATCATAAAAATTATAATTTCCGTACTATATAAATAATAAAAGTAAACCTTTGTATCGATAGATAAAAACTGAAAATTAAAATCTCGCTCTAAAAAGCAAACTATAAAAATGCTCATACTTTTTAAATTTTGAACTAAAAGCAAAAGTATTTTAAAAAAATACTTTTATGTGCATATCTGTTAAAATTGAAATTTTATTTTTTGGATAGATTTGTTTCTTTATACACATATTTTCTTACGAAATAAAAATGCGCTGAAAAATAAATTAAACTAAAATATGTCATATTTATAAAAAGATTATATGACTATATTTTTATGCAAATCTGTATTTATTATGCAAATTATTACATGAACTTTAAAACAATTTATTTTAAAAAATTTCATTATTTGTGTTTTATCTTTGGCACTTTTATGTATGAATTTTACTTCAATATGAATATGATTAATATATGCATAAAATTACGTATTTGTATTATTTTCCTGTTAAACTAATTAAACATTCTAAGGTATTCAATCATTTGATCTGAGCACTATACCATAAAATACCTACGAACAAATTCTAAAACTAAATATATGCTTATTTTCAGAAAAAAATTATACTTAAGGTTTTGCGTCTATGTGTGCAAAGAAGAGCTTGAAAATGTCTGAGAAAACATCAAATATTAAGTATCACCATCAAAAAGAAGACAGTGATGATTCTGAAGAGGAAACCTGCAAATGGGATTATATAGAAATTTTAATAATAATTCTAAAAATTGTCTTATGGATACTTTTAATGGCTTTGTTTATAAATTTGGAGTTCGGCGCAGTATTTTTTATAATTTCTATTTTTTATTTTATGTTCACGAATTTTCGAAAAACTCAACGTTCCTCCAATGAGTTAAGTGCTTATTCAGTTTTCAATCCAAATTGTGAGACTATTAAAGGCACGTTGACAGCGGAACAATTCGAAAATGAAATTAAATTTGGTTTGGGAGGTTTACATTGATTATTATGTAACTTACAGGATGACGCTCCAATGCAATTCACAATAGATAAGTCAAAAATATGTATATAATAAAAACATTCTTCCCATCTATTAATTTCCTCAGACTATTTTACATACAGAAATTTATTTTTCATATATATATATATGTAACATATACTTTTTTATGTATATAAACAACATATTTGTTGCTCGACTGTTGAAATATATTATAGTGTGCAGTGTATTTATGAAATATTCTAGATTTAATAAAGAAATTAACTGTGCAAATAAATTATGATATTGATTTTTCGTTAAAATATTTTTCTAAAAATTATTTAAAGATATGTGAGTGTTGTCAAAAGCTTATCACCGACTGATGACACACACAAATGTGTAAAATTAAGTTTTCTGAAAACGAAAAAAAATTCCTTCATATTTCTGAGCTAATGAAATTAAAAGGTTCCTTAAAAATAAAATATCTCTTCTCAGCATAAGCTGTTACTTACAGTGGCATATTTCTTCTGACCAATCATTTTTAATTTTTGCTTCTCAATCTTTCCGTCCATTCTATATCAACTCCTTTATTCATTTCACAGAAAAATTAAAAGCATTTTCATAATTAACTGTAATCAAGGAAGACTTAACATATGTTATAATATATTTATATAAAATGAAGCATAAGATTTTAGAAACAACCAAAAAAAATTGTAAAATTTCTTTAAAAGTATTGTGTAGAATCAAGATGTTCTTAATCATCTGTGGAAAACATATTTAAAAAATGAAATGATTATCAAATATGATTTTTTGATAATAGGTAAATCTCTTATTTTACAATGCTTAGTGCAAAATCTTTTCATTTGCAATAGATATTTTAAAGAAAGATCCTCTAATTTTGGGACTTTTTACACATATTAACACCATAAATATAATTTTATTTCAGTCAGGAAATTAGTTCGGCTGTGGAAAAGACTGCAAACCAAGTTAATAATTTAATTGTATACATAAAATTTATGAATTTGTTATTGAAGATGTATCTCGTAATATTCTAATCAAATACACCTAAAAAAATACCTTTTTATTAGTTGCAAAAATAACCAATAAATTGTGTGTGTGTGTGGTTTCACTAATTTTCTATTTTTATATCGATAAATTCAACATATAAATTATGTCCATAATGATAATATTCTATGTAAATTATGTCTATTAACTACGATATGAGATTCTGCGCTAATGATATTTTACACTTGACGAATGTAAATTTTTTTAATAATTCTAATTTCTAAATTAAATAGTGGGTGATCGGTTAACGAACAGTTCGGACTGTGAACATTTTAACAAAAGATTTTTGTGTTCGGACAAAGAACACATATTTGGATAACAAACTAAAATGAACGAACACTTCTCGGCTGAGTATGATGTACAGGGTTGCCAAACCAAAAATCATACTCGGCTGAGTATGATGTGCAGGGTTGATGTGCAGGGTTCAATGGACCAAAAATCGTTTTTCATCTCTCTGAATTATGTTGCGTACCTAATAAACTTCAAATTTCTATACTGTATTTTTTTTCCCCCAAAAGAATGTTTATAGCCAAAGTAGACCATCGGTTTCGGCTTCGATTTCATTCAAAAGCGAAACTGATTTTATTTTGAGTGTCCCCCCTCCTTGTTCATTCGTTGAAGAATTGGGAGGATGTCAGAGCGATAGTCTTAGAATAACACCCAAACCAAGCTGATGTCAGTAAGGTTTGGGATGTTTACAATAACAATGCTATTACCCATTTCAGCAATTTTCCTTCGTTATTTAAGTAATAATGTGCTCATTTTATAAGTTATTGAGATGTTGATACACAAAGTAATAAAAAACGGTGTTTGCTTAATCATTTCTTTATTAGTAGTCATTATATCTCGCGTTATTAATCTTTACTTCAGCACTATACAGGTAGAAATTGAATCTGTATTAAGAAACAATTTTATTAGGAAAACTTTAAAAAATGTTAAGAATTGTCCTATATTTTTCTTTATAACAATTGAATATTATAAAAATATACCAAAATTTTGATGCTTTAAAATTTTTTCCAATTTGTTTATAAAAAAATAAACATATAAAATGTATTACTGTTTGTTGTATTCAATTCGAAAGTTAGTTGTTTTAGATTTTCAAGGTTATACTCTATTATTTTGTCTAATTACAATGTTTCTGTAATTTTGTAAACCTGTATATATATATATATATATATATATATATATATATATATATATATATATATATATATATATATATATATATATATATATATATATATATATATATATATATATATATATATATATATACACCTTACTAGCAATTTTGAGAAAATCTGTGTAATTCAGTTCATTTGTTTAATAAATTACTCTCAAAATTATTGTAGTTTTGTTTTATTTTTAAATTTTGGCTGAATGGTGTTGAACGAATTTCATTACTAGTATTTAATTGTAATTTTTTACTTTAATTTATAAATTAAAAGAGATGAATTATCTTTAAAATTGAAAGAGATGAATTATCTCATTATTATCTATCTTAGAATTCAACAATCGATAAAAGTCAGATGATGAATTTACAGATTTTGGAACTTTTTCTTTTAGTTTCCTCTTCCTTGCTTTTGATAATGGATTCTTTAAATTTAATTGCTCAAAATGAGAGATGGGTCATTGAGAGATGATTAAAATCTAAAAATTCAACATATGCTTCAATACAATTCAGATTTCAGAAGAATTAAGAGGCTAAACTGCATGTAGGGAGATAATTTATCACGGTCGCTGCTGATCACATAATGATGAGATGATAATTTGTGCCCTTCCTTAGAAATTTGTTTTTCCAAGAAGCTAATTTATTTTGTTTAAATTTGAAGCAAATTTCATTTTTCATATCGTAATCAATTATAACATCAAAAATAATCAAAACTTTATCTAAAATCAGAAAATTCATAACAAATGTACTAAATTCCAAACCTTATACCCTTGTAACTTTTAAGAGGCATCATTACTAGCAAATAAACCTAAATATATAATGCTGAATATGTGTGTGCGTGTTTACACTGGTCTCCAACAGTTAAAGAACAAACGGTTTTTTACGCCTAGTTTATAAATCAATGAATATAAAAACAACAAATTTGACTGACATGTGAACAAAATAGATATTTATTAATTCCAACATAAAAATTTACTTAAAAGAAAAACGCAAGAAAGATTTAGAACAAAAAAAGGAATCTCGCTGGAAAAGTCCATTCTTAAAAAAATATTTATAGTTTTATATAAAAATAAAATGACATGCTGTGTGTGGTATTTTGGGCAATGAAAAGGCTGATTCACTGGCTAAAAAGAGAGCCTTGATGGATCAACGCATGAATCGCCCTCTTTCATTTCATTCAACTATAAATTGTTTGTTAACCTGACTCTCAAGAAGAATCTTAAACAAGATCTGGTTCAACGTGCGACGCACAAGAGATGGAAGATTTTGGGGGAGAAAAGAGCTGTTCCCGTTTTTTCAAGAAAGACTGCGGTGGCCCTTTTTAGAGGTCTAACTGGACATGATTGTTTGTAGGACCATCTCTATAGGATTGGAGTGGTGGATTCCTCGGACTGTGTTTTGTGTGACTCTGGTCAACCAGTGACTTTCGAACATTTAAATAATTGTGTGGTTTTTTCTCAGTATGAGGGCATTGTTGAAAAGTATTGGAGAGCCCGTGAACTAATGGCTTAGGCACTAATATTCGGCATTTGTAAATAACTTTCCATGCTGTCAACTAAGTTATCGGTTACCAAAATGTGTGTAACGAAGATCAGACATGGAGTAAGCTGTATTTCAACTCTCCTGCAAACCTTCGAGGAGGACTTAAAAATAAACAATCTGACTGCAAAGATAGTCACATAGATGCACTATGGAATTCAGCCTTCGAGATTGATAAGGCCATTTCATTCATCCAAGATATTCCTTTGCATCTACAACTCGATATATTCGTGCGTTATCCTCTATCAGAATGAAATCAGATCTAATTGCACCGGCATTGGGTGGACATATGAATCAATGATCTCATCCGGATATTTCACACCAGTCATTTCCACCCTGGAACACATGCAGATCAGTATGACCACCGAGAGAGATAGTTGACCAAACCATTATTTCATCACCTCACTAACTGTTTATTTCCACAGTGTTTTATTGATGGTATATGTTGCTTTGTTCCCTCCAAATCAGAACACATCTTGAATCGCTCTCTCGTGTATATCTAGATTCGTCTGTAAAAGTACAGAAACCCACCGCTGCCTGATCCAGGAAACGTGTTTTCTTGCCGAAAATAAGCTAGCTGTCTTCCGTTGAGAAGAATACACATATCAAGTCGCCTGCGAGCTGAAGACTCATTGATGCTATGAGACGCAGATGCAATTTCAAGATACAAACTGAAAGAAAAACCCATTAAAATGGAATATCAATTATGTGTTATCAATGCAAACAGGATTATTACCAGGACTATTTCCAGACTTAGAACCCAACACTTCTGTGGAAGGACTATATATGCATACGGAACCAGATCTTATAAATCATGTAGGAACTGCCCGGAGGAGGAGCTCACCCCGGAACATATTTTTAACTGCCCAGCCACCGTAAGAAGTTTACACGTTATTAACGAATTGTTCTTTCAGGGAAATCTCTATAATGATAAAATTGTACACATTGCCAAAAGCGTGATTTTGGTACACGGAATGATTTCAGTTGACTTCAAATTTACACGACACTAAACCAAACCAACCAAAATACCTTAAAATCAATAAAAATAAAATGTGATAGGCACATTTAGATATTAAATTGACAAATGTCTGCAGTGTCGTTTTTAATCAGAAAAAAAATCGTATAAATTTTAATTATTTTTATTTGTTGATTCAAGAAGCAAACGAATTTATGTTTATAAGTATCACTACACAAGTAGCAAAATAGCTTGGCTCTATAATAGCTAATCATGGCTTTGTCTAGAGGCAGTATTAGTGGTCTTTATTGGGCCAAAATTGGATGGTCTACATTTCGTTATATAGGATCAATCTGGATTGCCAAGATAGGACTTATATTGGCTTATAGGTTTGTCTACATTATATGTAGCTCATAATGATAAGAGAATTTTATTTTGAGTTACTAAATTAGAAAGAAGCTATTTTAAATTAATGTAATGAATATGCATTATTTTCATTTAAAGTTGTATGGTTGCACCTTTCATGAGTAAAATAATTGTCAAATTTAAAATGCATTATTTTGCATTCCATTTTGCAAATAAACACAAGTTACAAATTTGTCATTATTTTAAGCAATATTTAAATAATTTAACTAAATTTACAAATTATATGTGTGATAATAGCCCGATTATACTGAAATTAACAAGCAAAAAGAAAGAAAAGTGATTTAAAAAAAGTAAATATTTACTACTTGCCAGTTGTGAATATATGAACTATTTAGCACATAAATATAATTATTGGATATGCCATGTTTTAAATAATCATATTAGCAATATATTAATTTCATTTGTTTAATATTAAAGGAGAATCCCCGTTTCTGCATTTCTTATCATTCATTAACTCAAAATGTCGATTTTTGTGTATAATCCCATTTTTATATTTGACACTGTTTTTTCACTAAATAAATAGTACTTTTCTGCTAAGTTAATTCTCTTATTAAATTAAGAATAAAAATTGAGAATTTATACACTGAAAATCTTTCTACTTATGCCTGCAATGAAGAAAAAAATTCATTTTATATTTCTAACTTATAATAAAGGACTGTGCATCCAACAGAAAAGCATCAAGTTGAATTGCACTTATTTAAAAAAAATATTCAATTAGATGCTAACTACGGTTTCTGAATATTTCAAACTAATTTCACATCTGGCTGTGTGTCAGACTTTAAAGTATGTTTTCCCTTTAAATAAGAAACAGCATAAATAAAATCAAACTCATTCATTATTTGTTAAGAATTCAACATCAATTTTCAACAAAAATTTTGCTCAGTTCTAGAAATATTCTGTCCTGAAAATATTGACTGGACAGTAGAACAGTTTATTCTAAAATTTTTACTTTACAAAATGCATACATTTTTGCTACACAGATAATACATGATATTTGGTTATATTTCTAAAATTCAGTCTAAGCATTGCTCTTCATTATGATCACTTAAGCTGCCTCTTCATTATAATTAGTCAGGACTAGAACAGCACCTGTAAAATTTAAGAATAAAAATTTTTTACCATAAGCACTTTTTCACACATGCATATATTTTATTTAAAAAGTAATCAAAGCTCCTTTCAAATTCAACATAATTTTTAAAATGTTTCAAATTTAAATTTATTTTTTGGATATGACCTCTATTGTTGTTTCTTTCAACTGGAAGCATATGATCTTATTATAAACAAATATTAAATTATATTACTGCAACTGTTCATTTCAATAATATTTGTTACCGTCAAAATTATTATTAAAATGAATGGTTGAAAGAAAAACATTCTATGAGGAAGACTTTTAAACAATTCTATAACTCTATTCTGGAAACTGTCACTAATTAATATCCAAAATAAGCATAAGAATTTTCATGGTCTCCGTAATGTCTAAAGCCAGAGTTCTAATAATGTGACATTGAAGTAAAACAAACTAACATTTTTGTATTTTGACCAGGTGATCGCTTAAAAGTTGGCATAAATGTTATGAAGGATCTCGATTAATGTTTTATAAGCTCCATAATGTACAGAGCTATTGTTCTTTTATTGTGTAATTAAACATAAGAAAATAAAACCATGAACTAAAAACGTTTTATTTATTATTCTTTATTAGTAAGTAGAAGTCATATCACAAAACAAAGTTGAGAAGGTACATGGCAACATTCTGGAAACAGTTACTAATTAATACCCAAATAAAATGTTAAATGGATCACCAAGAAAATATATTTTTAAATATTGTACTTTGATTGCGTGAAAAGTTGGTATAAATGTTAAGTATGAAGTAGATCTAGATTATATTCATGGTCTCCGTAATGTCTAAAGCCAGAGTTCTAATAATGTGACATTGAAGTAAAACAAACTAACATTTTTGTATTTTTCAACTTGGAAAATTAAATAAGTTATATTACTAAAGAAATGTAAAATTATTAAAACCAAACCTTTAATAAATCCTTAGTTTTTGAATAAATTATATTTATGTATTTTTAAACATATTGACACTCAAGCTGCATCAGAAATAGTTTACGTAATTTATAAAGGGAATCACTTTTACACAGGCAGCTAATTTCTGCTGAAAATGTAAAACAAACAATTCCCTTCTTCAGAGCTTATCATTTCCAATATAATTAATAAATTACAAAAATACTTTAGATTTTTAATACCTTAGATTAGTTCATAAATTAGAAGGAAATTTCTATATAGTAATACTAAAACTAACAACAGTTTAAGTGCAGAGTTAAGTTTTATCAATGTTAACAATGATATTTTTATTTTAGTCAGTCCAAGATGGAAACAATAAAACCTGAAACTTATGACTCACCTGCAAATGTTGTTATTGTTATCTTATCAAGTAAAGCAGTGCAATGGAATCAAATTGATCCAAAAGAGTCCAAGACAGCTCTGGCCACATCTATAACTTTTCAGGAACAGAGGAGTTGATATGGGGAATCGAAATGGATCCTGAAGAGCTTTGCTAATATGGCAGGGCAATCAAAGATATGGTCGGGAGAGAGTTCAGTATTTGTACAGTGAGGACATCTACTATAGCGTCGATGGTATCCAGAGATATCATTTTCCGGGAGTGTTTAGTTCTTAATTTGACACAACTGTTGTGGTGATGTCACAGTTACAGTTTAGAGCAGAGATGGAGTGCTTCCAAGATGAAGCACGGTCTAATTTTTCACCTACTCTAGCATAAGCATCACTGAAGATCAGGTTGTTGGAGAATTGAGGGTTATCTCGGTATTCTTTGACAAAGATGTCACCTTTCTAGTTTTTATCCATGTGGACATGCACTGGTATCCATTGAAGAATGCGGATGATATTTTGTGTGATTTGGCCCTTTAAATGGCTTGGAGGACAAGTCTAGAGTCCAAGAATTAAAATCCATTGAAATTTTGGATTGCTCTGGAGTAGTAGAGTTTCAAAGATTCCTTCATGCCCAAAAGATTACAGGTGTAATTTAAGACAATTTTACCAACAGATATTCTGGTAGATTTGGATTTTTTATTTACATTAGTGAAAAAGATGCCGACATCAACAAAGAATGGAGTTTGAAGAGCCATTGGCTCTTAAAACAACTTTTTAGAATTTCTCTCACAACAGGAATACCTAAAATATACAAAAGAAATCAATAATTATTAAACTGTTATAGAAAATATTGTTTCTGTTCTGTGTGTGATACAAGTGCAAACAATGATTTACCAAATATAACTGATTTTATTTATTTAGAAAATATAAAATGTGTGCATGTGAGTCTAGGAATATATTATTTTAAAGAGTTATTTTTTTTTTTTTTTAGTTATGATGCATTAAATACAATATTTTCTGTACAATCATGCTCACTTTTAAATATAACCATTAGTACTTCCTAATGAGGATATTTAAACTAAAACACTTTTTAAGCCTGATAATTTTAAAAACATTATTTTTGATAGAACATGTAGACTACTCATTTCTCTGTATAAGTAGATAAGATAGAAGAATCAAAACAGTTACGTTTCCACTACTTATTTGATTAAAATTGTGAAAAATATAGAAAAAATATCATTATAAAATAAGAATTTCAATTTTTATGAGTTTTAAGTTATGAGGGATTTAGGGCCAATATTTTCATAAATTAAAGTATTCAGGTTTTTAAGAATGAATAAATATTATTTCTGAAACATTCAGAATTATGTAGCGACTATATTCATTTACTTAGAAAATGCATGAGTAATGTGAATATTAAGATGAAAAATGTAAAAAAACAACTGTTTTTAATGCAAAAAAAAAAAAAAAAAAAAAAAAAAAAACTTTTATCATAGCAAAGCTAAAACCTTGATAATTTTTTTGATGAAATGTTTTCTAATCTCATTGATCTTTTAGTAATAATAATTTCATTTACTATTCAGTTAAAAATTAGCATTATGCTATTCAAGCAATTTACTTAGTTAAATTGACTATTACATTTTTAAAACATTACAGGTTGGCAGGGATTGAGTGCATCAATAAATAATGAATTCAGAATTTATAAAAGAAACTGGAGAACTATAAAAGAGAAAATCTACTTCTTTATTTCCATGCTCCAGGAATAAAAATATAACTACTTGCATTTGCTTCCATAAATTTACACTTGATCTTAATTTGACATCAAAAGCTCTAGTCATCGGATTTTTACCACATGTATCTTCCAAGATAAAATTCTATATGATGACAAGCCATACTTTAGATTTTTTTTTTTTTTTTTTACAACTCATTTCACATTTCATCATTCAAGTGCAGTTAATATTGGTAGGTTATAGGTAAGTAAGCCTACCGTTTTAAAAACCTCAATAATGGAAATTAACATGAAATTAAGTTAATGAATGTATAATATTGAATTTAAGAATAACTTCATAGTTAATGTAAATATGCTGAATAATCTATTGCACATAATTCTTAATAAATAAAATATTAAAATTGAAAAAAACATCATCAACAATATAAAAAGCTACAATGATGTATAACTTACTGATGAAACAAATGAGTTAAAAAAAAATTGTAACATCTTGTTTATCCAGTGAAATGCTTAGTACATTATATAGATAAAATTTAGTAAGCTAATTATTGAATACATTTTTCGATACTTACATTTGATTTAAATAAATTAATTGAATTTCCCTGCATAATGAAACAATTTGGAAATTTAAAACTGTTTCTTATGTATGTATATATATATAATATATACAAGTAACAGACAATTAGCCGACCGCCCTGTCTAGTGGTCAAAGTGCTTGACTGCGTATATGGAGGTCCTGGGTTTGAATCCCGGTTCAGGCATGGATGTACTTTCTCTCTCTATCTATCCTGTCTTTGACCTTTCTGTGTATGAATGAAGTGTGAATGGTTGCCTACCCTATAAACGGGTCCCTATTTCATGTGTGTACTGAAGCAGTCGGAGTCTACACCAAATATGGTTCAGTATGAAAAAGTAGAGCAGCGCACCCCATATTGTCAGCCTCACTGACACAAGAGGAAAAAAAACAGACAATTGATTAAAAAAATATCCATTGTACCAAAATATATATCAGTAATTTACCAATAAGTAATTCAGCAATCAAATAATGTTTTGCAAAAGAAATCTCTCTAGATGGTTGGTTGGTTGGGTTTTATGGCGCAAGGTCCAAAATTGGACATATTGCGCCAAGAGTAAGTTTCTCGTAGCTTTATTAGGAAATCTCTCTAATCAAAATTTCAAATGAAAAACATAACTTTACTGAAAAAGTATGTCTAATAGAAACTATTTGTATTGAGATATTAAAAGCACAGTATAAAAATGTGAAATACTACCCGTACATAATTGCAATGAAGATAATGGAAAAGATAAATAAATTCCAAGGAATAGTATGTGAATCCAAATAAATTGTAACACAAGAAAACTTAAAACTGTTGAATAAAGTTCTTAAAATACACAAATTTTTAAAAAATAAAAATTTTAATGGTAAACAAACGTTAATACAAATGTTAATAAAAACGAACTTACAAATTAGTAGCTTTTTCAAATCGGTATTTATGTCAAATGTAAAACATAAATTTACAGAAATGTATGAATAAATTAAATAGAAAATACTAATAGAATGTTATTATAAAACGCAGTAGAGTTATATTATGTATATACATAATTACATCATATAAAATGAAACGCTGAATTCCAGGGGTATCTCTAAAGTGCTATAAAAATAAATAAATCGAAACAGTAGTTCTTTTGGAATAATATTCTATAAATACATTCATTAGAAATTTATATGTGAATAAATAAATGTAGATAAATACTTATACTGTGCCAATTTATTAGTGTTACTTTATATATAATAATAGCATCGAACATTAGGGTAGTTTCATCATTTATAATATACAAAACAATTTCAAGTAAAAAATAAAGTATAATGTATCTAAACATAAAGTATGAAATATTTTTGATTTTGATTATAATTGTAAGTTCAAATAGATAAAAAAAATTTCGTGGTCATCAAAATTTGTTGTTACAAATGTAAGAAAAATCAAAACTTACCATTGCGGCAACTTATAAAAAACTTCTTGACCAATTAATTGAAATTGGAAACGGTCGCGATTAAACTTCAAGAAATAAATTTTTTAAATGATTAAAATTCAAGAACATTAATCTCAGTTAGTAAGAAAATTCTTGATATACAAAAATGCAACTAAACAGTTTAGAAAAATAAGCAGCCATATTGGATTTAACTCTACATATGATATATTTTGGCAAAATCTTGGCATGCCCAAGATTAGTAGTAACTTGGCTACCCTTCTAGGACCGACAATGGCTTATCATGACAGACTGGGGAAAACTTCTCACCCAGTATTGATTCAATAATGGTTTATCCTACATTGGGGAAACCTTGGCCTCTATGATAGGACCAATCTTGGTTTATCATGGCATGCCCAATATTAGGGAAAAGTGATGCCCATTATAGGTCCATTATTGGCTTTACCTTTGCACGCTGTATAATAGAGAAAACTTGAAGCACATCATTGGTTCATTATTAGGATTATCTTATTAAGATTGACAATACTAAGCCAAGCTATTTTGCTACTTGGATAAACTCTGAAATTAATTATTTCGAAAATTTCCATAAAATGCTTTAAAATTATAATATTTAGCTTTTATAAAATATACAAACGTCCTTTTAGAAGAACAGCACTTCTTTCAAAAGAACGCATGTTTTTTAGAAGTGCAGGTCTATATAGGGTGTCCCAAAACGACCTCATAAATTCTGCACAGCTAGATTCCTCTTTGGGAGTACATAAAAACTGCCCAAAGAAGCGTTTCTGTACGATCCACAGTTTACGATAAAATGCAAAAAACAAAGTATGACGTCACTGCCGGTACAAGAAAAAACACTTTATTGAACATATCAACAACAGTATATGAAGCGGATATCGACCGGCATTTTCCCCACCAGTTCCTAAGGCATTTCCATTACATCGGCCGTACATCAAGTACATGTCGCAGTAGTCACGAACGAAATACAGGGCCACCATACGAAGACTACCGGTAGGTGCAAGATGCAGCCTTTTATATATATATATATATATATATATATATATATATATATATATATATATATATATATATATATATATATATATATATATATATATATATATATATATATATATATATATATACCAGTTCAACGGCGGCTTAACGTTATCCCATGACGCGGGCATATTAATGACACGATATGCGCGGTGAACGTTTTAAAAATTATTTTCTGGAAAGATATGAAATACTGTTGTTGATATGTTCAATAAAGGGGTTTTTTATTTTTTTCTTACAGCAGTGACATCACACTTTATTTTTCGTATTTTTCTTGTAGATCCCTATAGGGATCGTACAGGAACGCTTCTTTTGGCAGTTTTTATGTATTCCTAATGAGGAATCTAGCTGTGGAGTTTCTGCGGTCGTTTTCCCTAGTAGCAATTCAACACTAGGGTGGTAACTGGGTTAACGACTTGAACAGATGGAAACTCAGTGGCCCCTGTGCGGTAATAGTGCATGGAACAGTGCACTATTTGTCACTTCCGCCAGAGAGCGGCTGCGGTATCCCCTCCCATTCAGTTGAAGGGCAAAGTGTGATGAGTTTAAGATATATGGCACGATGGGTCTTTTAAGATTCGATGAAAAGGGAGTGAGTGCAACAATGATACTATGTCATGCAATTTTGTATTCTACTCGTGTACTAATGCTGTTTTCTGGCTTAAATATTAAAAATACACAATCGTTTACATATAATTTAACGATAGTGCATTTTTGTTACTAAACCAGATAATAATGAGGAAAACCTTTTTTTTTTTTTTTTTTTTTTTTTTTTTTAAATAAAATACATTTTACCCATAAGTTTTTCATGCATAAAAATACTTGTATTGGAAGGTATCTTTTTTAATAGTTTTAAACACATTCAAAATGTAATAAAAATTTTAATTAAGTGAATTAATGAAACATATTTTACCGATCATCTGATATTGTTTCCTTCTTGGACATATCAGTATTTTCAACAGTTTTTATTGAAGGACACATGATTAACATTCAATAATTTAAGTATTAGTATTTTTTTTTTTTTTTTTTTACCAATAGAAAAACTTTAACAAATTTTCTTTGAGACAATATTCATTAAAATTTTTTATATTATTATATTTTATATTACATTAATTATATAATAAAGTAATAATAATATCTTTATTATATTTTTATATAATATTATTAATTATATAATAATTATAAATATAATTAATAATAATTATATAAAAAAATTATGTAGTATAATAAATAAAACAATATTAAGGAAAACCCGTTTTATATATGCACATATATTTACAAGTTTTTTTCCTATATAAAAATACTTGTGTTGGAAGACTTTTTTTAATACTTATAATTAAATTCGAAATGTAATAAAAAATTAATATAGTACATTTATATAAGTGAAATTAATATGAAATGTGTTTATCTGAGTTTTTTTTACTATTGGACATTTCAGTATTTTCAAGTTTTTATTGAAGGACACAAAATTAATTTTCAATAATTTCAGTTTCAGATATTTTTTTTTACTATTTTACTTATAGGAAAACTCCAATACATTTTCTTTGGGATGATACTCATTAAGATTTTTTTTTTTTTAAATTTCCAATTTTAGAAAAAATAAATTAGCACATTGTTAATTGTAATGATTTCTCAAATGTTTTCTTAAAAAGTTTTACAATGGAATTTGAATTGCAAAAATTTGAAAAATTTTATTCCTTTTATGGGATACATATTTTAACAAATCCTCATTAATGCAATTTAAAAAAAATTAAAGTGATACATAATTCATTTAGATCCAATATATCCCTATACGAGGGTTACTCTGAAATTTTTTGAGATACGCGCAGACGAGAATTTACAAAATAAAAATAACGGGTTAATTTTAAAATACAAAGTATTTTAAAACAGAAGACGATTTTTTACTGACTTACTTCAACTTGTTTAGCGTAGAATAAATTTTAAACAGAAGAGAAAATGGAGTTGATGCGAGAACATTTTCGCGCTATGATTTTCTACGATTTTAAAGCAGGATTAAATCAAGAAGAATGCGTTCAACGGTTGCAATTAGCATCTCCAGCTCGTGCTACTGTATTCAGATGGTTTAGAGAATTTAGAAGTGGTCGCAATTTTCTTCAGGATGAAGTACACACAGGAATGCCACCGTCGGCAGTAATCCCGGATAATGTGTTTGCCATACGCAAAATGTTAATGGATGATAATCGCTGTACCTATCAAATGATACAGCAGGAACTTAAAGTTAGATCCGCAGCCATAGACAAAATCATTCATGAAGAATTACATATGAAAAAAGTAGTTTGCCGTTGGGTTCCCCACAATCTAACTGAGCACCAAAAAAAGGAGCGTGTCAGAATCAGTAAAGAAACTCTTAAATTGCTAAATGATGGTGGCCACCGCATCATTTCTAAAATTGTAACAGGTGATGAAACGTACATACTGTTTTTTGACGTTCCAGCACGTCAAGAAAGCAAAGTATGGGTCTTTGAAGATAATCCCACGCCGACAATGGTGAAAAAACAACTCGCACTGAAAAAAGTGATGTATGCCGTTTTCTTCAGAAGTATGGGATTGGTCAAAGCCATCAAGCTGGAAGGACAGAAGACTGTAACAACAAACTAGTATACCACTAAATATTATCCAGAAATTCTACAAGAACTGAATGTTAGGGAACTAATGTTTCAAAATGACAATACATCTTCACATACAGCCGGATTAACAGTTGAGTTTCTTAAACAAAAACAAATTAAAGTGACGAACATCCGCCGTATTCACCTGATTTAGCTATGTGCGACTTTTGGTTATTTTTTAATCTAAAAAAGAACTTACGTGGGCGTCGTTTTCATTCAGAAGAAGAGATTGATGTGGCTATAAATGCATTTTTTTCATCTATTCCAAGAAATGAATGGCTTGAGGCATTTAATCTGTGGAAAAATCGTCTACAAAAGTGCATTAATGCTGGAGGAGACTACTTTGAACACACCTAAAATTTTGTAAGTATAACTTTAAAAACCTAGTTGTATCTCAAATATTTTAGAGTGACCCTCGTATATTATCATAGAACATTTCTAAACTGGATATTATGATAGATTTAAAATAGAACATTGATTTCATTTTAATATAGAACACAGACAACTTTGTTTAGTTATTTTAATTCGTTTTTGATATTATTTTTTAGCAATTTTATATTAACAGCAGAAAATGGACTTAAATATTAAAGACTTTAAAAATGTTAAAAGATTATTAAAAATCAAATTTAGAAAGAAAACTTATAAAGCTTATTTATAGACTCCAATTAACATTTGGATTTTGTGATAAATTTCACATTTAAAATATAAATAAACATATAAATACCTAAATGAAAAATAAAAAATATCCATTAATTTTTCATAATAATTGACAAACACAATATAAACTAAAATTACAAGCATTAAACAAAGGATAACAAAAACATAATAATTATTAAGTTCTTATGATTTGTTACAATGATTATGATTCTGAAATATTTAGGTTAAATTGAATTAGTAAAAATAAATTTTTACATTTGAATTTAATGATGTTTTCATACATCACTATAATTTTTAAAATTTATTTCTACAGCCGTTAGCCATAGAAAGCCTAAAAATATAATCCTGACATGTTACCAAATTTTAAACATTCTGAAGGTTGGAAAATGGATGTTCTACACTTCTGCTTCCTTTCCTGTTATGCTGCTTTGATAAATCATTTGTCATTTTCATCAAAATTCCTCTAATAACATCAAATGAGTTTGTGCCACCTTTAATAGTCAAACCAATAAGCTAAAAATAATAACATATATATATATATATATATATATATATATATATATATATATATATATATAAATTACTAGAAAGAGCAACTTAACTTTAAGTTCTCCAACCCTATAATAACCATGTTAACGCGTATTAGTCTGTCAACTAAATAATTTTAAATAAAAACAAAACTTGATGTTCTTTTTTTCATTTTATTTTTTATTTTCATTTTTTGTTTATTTTTTTATTCAAATGGTTTAAATTGCTTTGAAATTTTCATTTTGCCAGGAAAAATTCCAAGAAAAATGAAAAACCAGACCAGATTTTTGGAGTGTTATTTCTTTTAAAAATACTTATTACAGTAAAAATTTATATTAAATATAATTTTTGCTGCAATATGTAATATGAATACACACTTCAATATCTATCAATTTAAAACATGAAATTTGCACACTGAATACATTCGCAGCAATGTATGGTTTGATTATTATTGATGTAATGATATTTGTAATATATATATATATACATATATATATATATATATATATATATATATATATATATATATATATATATATATATATATATATATATATATATATATATATATATATATATATATATATATATATATATATATATATATATATATATATATATATATATATATATATATATATATATATATATAT